>JAWPHD010017978.1:0-42040 GCA_037043455.1 Cyrtodaria siliqua
CTCATGGTCGTAGTACCAAGTAGTAACCTCAAACAATATTCCTTTTACTCATGTCCATATTACCAAGTACTAATCTCAGTCAATATTGCTCCTCTCATGTCCATATTACCAAGTACTAACCTCAAGCAGTACTACTACTATATTCATGTCCATAGTACCGAGTACTAACCTCAAGCGATACTACTCCTATACTCATGTCCATAGTATCAAGTACTAACCTCAAGCGATACTACTAATATACACATGTACATAGTACCAAGTACTAACCTCAAGCAATACTACTCCTATACTCATGTCCGTAGTACCAAGTACTAACCTCAAACAATACTACTCCTCTACTCATGTCCATATTACCAAATACTAACCTCAAGCAATATTACTCCTAATCATGTCCATAGTACCAAGCACTAACCTCAAGCAATACTACTCCTACTCATGTCCATAGTACCATGTACTAACCTCAAACAATATTACTCGTACTCATGTCCATAGTACCAAGCACTAACCTCAAGCAATACTACTCCTACTCATGTCCATAGTACCATGTACTAACCTCAAGCGATACTACTCCTAATCATGTCCATAGTACCAAGCACTAACCTCAAGCAATACTACTCCTAATCATGTCCGTAGTACCAAGTACTAACCTAAGCAATATTATTCCTACTCATGTCCATAGTACCAAGTACTAACCTCAAACAATACTACTCCTCTACTCATGTCCATATTACCAAGTACTAACCTCAAGCAATATTACTCCTAATCATGTCCATAGTACCAAGCACTAACCTCAAGCAATACTACTCCTACTCATGTCCATAGTACCATGTACTAACCTCAAGCAATACTACTCCTAATCATGTCCATAGTACCAAGCACTAACCTCAAGCAATACTACTCCTACTCATGTCCGTAGTACCAAGTACTAACCTAAGCAATATTATTCCTACTCATGTCCGTAGTACCAACTACTAACCTCAAACAATATTACTCCACTCATGTCCATAGTACCAGGTACTAACCGCAAAAAATATTACTCCTACTCATGTACATAGTACCATGTACTAACCGCAAAAAATATTACTCCTACTCGTGTCCGTAGTACCAAGTACTAACCTCAAACTATATTACTCCTACTCATGTACATAGTACCATGTACTAACCGCAAAAAATATTACTCCTACTCGTGTCCGTAGTACCAAGTACGAACCTCAAACTATATTACTCCTACTCATGTTCATAGTACCATGTACTAACCTCGAACAATATTACTCCTACTCATGTCCGTAGTACCATGTACTAACCTCAAGCATTACTACTCCTACTCATGTCCGTAGTATCAAGTACTAACCTCGAACAAAATTACTCCTACTAATGTCGGTAGTACCATGTACTAACATCAAACAATATGACTCCTACTCGTGTCCATAGTAACCAAGTAATAACTTCGAACAATATTACTCCTACTCATGTCCGTAGTACCAAGTACTAACCTCAAGCAATACTACTCCTACTCATGTCCATAGTACCGAGTACTAACCTCAAGCAATATGACTCCTACTCATGTTCATAGTACCAAGCACTAACCTCAAGCAATATTTCTTCTACTCATGTCCGTTGTACCAAGTGCTAACCTCAAGCAATATTACTCCTACTCATGTCCGTAGTACCAAATACTAACCTCAAACAATATTACTCCTACTCATGTCCGTAGTACCAAGTACTAACCTCAAGCAATACTACTCCTACTCATGTCCATAGTACCGAGTACTAACCTCAAGCAATATTACTCTACTCATGTCCATAGTACCATGTACTAACCTCAAGAAATATTTCTTCTACTCATGTCCGTAGTACCACGAACTAACCTCAAACAATATTACTCCTTCTCATGTCCATAGTACCAAGTACCAACCTCAAGCAATACTAATCCTACTCATGTTCATAGTATCAAGTACTAACCTCTGGCAATATTACTCCTACTCATTTACATAGTACCAAATACTAACCTCAAACAATATTACTCCTACTTATGTCCATAGTACTAAGTACTAACCTCAAGCAATATTACTCCTACTCATGTCCATAGTACAAAGAACTAACCTTAAACAATATTACTCCTACTCTTGTCCGTAGTACCAAGTACTAACCTCAAACAATATTACTCCTACTTATGTCCGTAGTACCAAGTACTAACCTCGAACTATATTACTCCTACTCATGTCCGTAGTACCATCTACTAACCTCAAACTATATTTCTTTTACTCATGTCCGTAGTACAAAGTACTAACCTCAAACAATATTACTCCTACTCATGTCCATAGTACCAAGTACACACCTCAAGCAATACTATTCCTACTCATGTTCATAGTATCAAGTACTAACCTCAAGCAATATTTCTTCTACTCATGTCCGTAGTACCAAGTACTAACTTCGAACAATAATACTCCTACTCATGTCCATAGTACCATCTACTAACCTCAAGCAATATTTCTTTTACTCATGTCCGTAGTACAAAGTACACACCTCAAGCAATACTACTACTACTCATGTTCATAGTATCAAGTACAAACCTCCGGCAATATAACTCCTACTCATGTACATAGTACCAAGTACACACCTCAAGAAATACTGCTCCTACTCATGTTCATAGTATCAAGTACTAACCTCCGGCAATATTACTCCTACTCATGTACATAGTACCAAGTACACACCTCAAGCAATACTACTCCTACTCATGTTCATAGTATCATGTACTAACCTCAAACAATATTACTCCTACTCATGTCCATAGTACCAAGTACACACCTCAAGCAATACTACTCCTACTCATGTTCATAGTATCAAGTACTAACCTCCGGCAATATTACTCCTACTCATGTCCATAGTACCAAGTACACACCTCAAGCAATACTACTCCTACTTATGTTCATAGTATCAAGTACTAACCTCCGGCAATATTACTCCTACTAACGTCCATAGTTCTATGTACTAACCTCAAGCAATATTACTCCTACTCATGTCCGTAATACCAAATACTAACCTCAAACAATATTACTCCTACTCATGTCCGTAGTACTATGTACTAACCTCAAGCAATACTACTCCTACTCATGTTCATAGTATCAAGTACTAACCTCAAACAATATTACTCCTACTAACGTCCACAGTACTATGTACTAACCTCAAACAATACTACTCCTACTCATGTCCATAGTACCAAATACTAACCTCAAACAATATTACTCCTACTCATGTCCGTAGTACTATGTACTAACCTCAAGCAATAATACTCCTACTTATGTCCGTAGTACCAAATACTAACCTCAAACAATATTACTCCTACTCATGTCCGTAGTACTATGTACTAACCTCAAGCAATAATACTCCTACTCATGTCCGTAGTACCAAATACTAACCTCAAACAATATTACTCCTACTCATGTCCGTAGTACCAAATACTAACCTCAAACAATATTACTCCTACTCATGTCCATAGTACCAAGTACTAACCTCAAACAATATTACTCCTACTCATGTCCATAGTACCAAGTACTAACCTCAAACAATATTACTCCTACTCATGTCCGTAGGACTAAGTACTAACCTCAAACAATATTACTCCTACTCATGTCCATAGTACCAAGTACTAACCTCAAACAATAATACTCCTACTCATGTCCATAGTACCAAGTACTAACCTCAAACAATATTACTCCTACTCATGTCCATAGTACCAAGTACTAACCTCAAACAATATTACTCCTACTCATGTCCATAGTACCAAGTACTAACCTCAAACAATATTACTCCTACTCATGTCCATAGTACCAAGTACTAACCTCAAACAATATTACTCCTACTCATGTCCATAGTACCAAGTACTAACCTCAAACAATATTACTCCTACTCATGTCCGTAGTACTATGTACTAACCTCAAGCAATACTACTCCTACTCATGTTCATAGTATCATGTACTAACCTCAAACAATATTACTCCTACTCATGTCCGTAGTACCAAGTACTAACCTCAAGCAATACTACTCCTACTCATGTTCATAGTATCATGTACTAACCTCAAACAATATTACTCCTACTCATGTCCATAGTACCAAGTACTAACCTCAAGCAATACTACTCCTACTCATGTTCATAGTACCAAATACTAACCTCAAACAATATTACTCCTACTCATGTCCGTAGTACTATGTACTAACCTCAAGCAATAATACTCCTACTTATGTCCATAGTACCAAATACTAACCTCAAACAATATTATTCCTACTAATGTCCATAATATCATGTACTAACCTCAAGCAATATTACTCCTACTCATGTCCATATTACCAAGTAATAACCTCAAACAGTATTGCTCCTACTCATGTCCATAGTACCAAGTACTAAACTCAAACAATATTACTCTTACTCGTGTCCGTAGTACCAAGTACTAACCTCAAACAATACTACTCCTACTCATGTCCGTAGTTCCAAGTACTAACCTCAAACAATATTACTTCTACTCGTGTCCGTAGTACCATGTACTAACCTCAAGCAATATTACTCCTACTCATGTCCATATTACCAAGTAATAACCTCAAACAATATTATTCCTACTCATGTCCATAATATCATGTACTAACCTCAAGCAATATTACTCTTACTCATGTCCATATTACCAAGTAATAACCTCAAACAGTATTGCTCCTCCTCATGTCCATAGTTCCAAGTAATAACCTCAAACAATATTACTCTTACTCGTGTCCGTAGTACCAAGTACTAACCTCAAACAATACTACTCCTACTCATTTCAGTAGTACCAACTACTAACCTCAAACAATATTACTTCTACTCGTGTCCGTAGTACTAAGTACTAACCTCAAACAATATTACTCCTACTCATGTCCGTAGTTCCAAGTACTAACCTCAAACAAAATTACTTCTACTCGTGTCCGTAGTACCATGTACTAACCTCAAACAATATTACTCCTACTTATGTCCATAGTACCAAGTACTAACCTCAAACAATACTACACCTACTCATGTCCGTAGTACCAACTACTAACCTCAAACAATATTACTCCTACTCATGGCCATAGTACCAAGTACCCACCTCAAGCAATACTACTCCTACTCATGTCCATATTACCAAGTACTAACCTCAAACAATATTACTCTTACTCGTGTCCGTAGAACCATGTACTAACCTCAAACAATATTTCTCCTACTCATGTCCGTAGTACCAAGTACTAACCTCAAACAATATTACTCTTACTCGTGTCCATAGTACCAAGTACTAACCTCAAACAATATTACTCCTACTCATGTCCATAGTACCAAGTACTAACCTCAAACAATATTACTCCTACTCATGTCCATAGTACCAAGTACTAACCTCAAACAATATTACTCCTACTCATGTCCGTAGTACTATGTACTAACCTCAAGCAATACTACTCCTACTCATGTTCATAGTATCATGTACTAACCTCAAACAATATTACTCCTACTCATGTCCGTAGTACCAAGTACTAACCTCAAGCAATACTACTCCTACTCATGTTCATAGTATCATGTACTAACCTCAAACAATATTACTCCTACTCATGTCCATAGTACCAAGTACTAACCTCAAGCAATACTACTCCTACTCATGTTCATAGTACCAAATACTAACCTCAAACAATATTACTCCTACTCATGTCCGTAGTACTATGTACTAACCTCAAGCAATAATACTCCTACTTATGTCCATAGTACCAAATACTAACCTCAAACAATATTATTCCTACTAATGTCCATAATATCATGTACTAACCTCAAGCAATATTACTCCTACTCATGTCCATATTACCAAGTAATAACCTCAAACAGTATTGCTCCTACTCATGTCCATAGTACCAAGTACTAAACTCAAACAATATTACTCTTACTCGTGTCCGTAGTACCAAGTACTAACCTCAAACAATACTACTCCTACTCATGTCCGTAGTTCCAAGTACTAACCTCAAACAATATTACTTCTACTCGTGTCCGTAGTACCATGTACTAACCTCAAGCAATATTACTCCTACTCATGTCCATATTACCAAGTAATAACCTCAAACAATATTATTCCTACTCATGTCCATAATATCATGTACTAACCTCAAGCAATATTACTCTTACTCATGTCCATATTACCAAGTAATAACCTCAAACAGTATTGCTCCTCCTCATGTCCATAGTTCCAAGTAATAACCTCAAACAATATTACTCTTACTCGTGTCCGTAGTACCAAGTACTAACCTCAAACAATACTACTCCTACTCATTTCAGTAGTACCAACTACTAACCTCAAACAATATTACTTCTACTCGTGTCCGTAGTACTAAGTACTAACCTCAAACAATATTACTCCTACTCATGTCCGTAGTTCCAAGTACTAACCTCAAACAAAATTACTTCTACTCGTGTCCGTAGTACCATGTACTAACCTCAAACAATATTACTCCTACTTATGTCCATAGTACCAAGTACTAACCTCAAACAATACTACACCTACTCATGTCCGTAGTACCAACTACTAACCTCAAACAATATTACTCCTACTCATGGCCATAGTACCAAGTACCCACCTCAAGCAATACTACTCCTACTCATGTCCATATTACCAAGTACTAACCTCAAACAATATTACTCTTACTCGTGTCCGTAGAACCATGTACTAACCTCAAACAATATTTCTCCTACTCATGTCCGTAGTACCAAGTACTAACCTCAAACAATATTACTCTTACTCGTGTCCATAGTACCAAGTACTAACCTCAAGCAATATTACTCTTACTCGTGTCCATAGTACCAAGTACTAACCTCAAACAATATTACTCTTACTCGTGTCCGTAGTACCAAGTACTAACCTCAAACAATATTTCTCCTACTCATGTCCGTAGTACCAAGTACTAACCTCAAACAATATTACTCCTACTCGTGTCCATAGTACCAAGTACTAACCTCAAACAATATTACTCTTACTCGTGTCCATAGTACCAAGTACTAACCTCAAACAATATTACTCTTACTCGTGTCCGTAGTACCAAGTACTAACCTCAAACAATATTTCTCCTACTCATGTCCGTAGTACCAAGTACTAACCTCAAACAATATTACTCCTACTCGTGTCCATAGTACCAAGTACTAACCTCAAGCAATATTACTCTTACTCGTGTCCATAGTACCAAGTACTAACCTCAAACAATATTACTCTTACTCGTGTCCGTAGTACCATGTACTAACCTCAAACAATATTACTCCTACTCATGTCCGTAGTACCATGTACTAACCTCAAACAATAATACTCCTACTCATGTCCGTAGTACCAAGAACTAACCTCAAACAATATCACTCCTACTCGTGTCCGTAGTACTATGTACTAACCTCAAACAATATTACTCCTACTCATGTCCATAGTACCAAGTACTAACATCAAACAATATTACTCCTACTCATGTCCGTAGTACCATGTACTAACCTCAAACAATATTACTACTACGCATGTCCGTAGTACCAACTACTAACCTCAAACAATATTACTCCTACTCATGTCCATAATAACAATATTTCTAGCACGTAGTTATAGTGTATATATTTCTAGCACGTAAGTATAGTGTATAATTTTTCTCACGTAGGTATAATGTATATATTTCTAGCGCGTAAGTATTGTGTATATATTTCTAGCGCGTAATTATAGTGTATATATTTCTAGCACGTAAGTATAGTGTATTTATTTCTAGTACGTAAGCATAGTGTATATATTTCTAGCACGTAAGTATAATGTATATATTTCTAGCACGTAAGTATAGTGTATATATTTCTAGTACGTAAGCATAGTGTATATATTTCTAGCACGTAAGTATAGTGTATATATTTCTAGCACGTAAATATAGAATATATATTTCTAGAACGTAAGTATAGTGTATATATTTCTAGAACGTAAGTATAGTGTATATATTTCTAGTACGTAAGCATAGTGTATATATTTCTAGCACGTAAGTATAGTGTATATATTTCTAGCACGTAAATATAGAATATATATTTCTAGAACGTAAGTATAGTGTATATATATTTCGAGCAATTAAATATCAAAGAACAAATTGACTTGTGGTTAGTTACTGTTTGTTAACTTAGTTACCGTTTGTTATTTTATCTTGCTTTGCCATGCATTGGAAACATGCAGGGATTATAGTCAAAAAAGCAGTTAAAGGATACATGGCAATCTTGATTTGTTCCTTAAATGGACGCACGGCAATCTTGATTTTTTTTAAAAACTCCGTTAGTTTTTCTACATAACTTGCAATAATTTTGTTCAATCATTAACATTAATTTTAAGAATAGTTTTAATGCAATTTTTTTAGCATATTATTAACCACTGTTAACCGTTGATTATATTGTACCAATAATATATTTAAACATATGGTAGAAAAAGTTGAAAAAAAATATGAAAATCAAAATGTTATGAGATTATATGCAAGCAGGTTTAAATTCAAAAGTATACTGGATAAACAGATGAGACTGTTTTCAATGAATGATAAACACCTCAAAATTACCGTGTGTCCCTTTAACTCGCGGTGTACCATTCGTTTGTCTACATAACTTTTATTTTTGCAGTACCTATTAACATCGAGACACATAATGAGGTCAAATGGTCTTTAAAAAAACTTGAATGAAAAACTTTGATGTAAATTAACAAAGTGTAAAAAGTAGGTCAAGGTCATTTATATTGACGATTTGGATAGGAACATTTTGCTGTCATATAGATGTAAGTGTGTATAAGTTTGAAAACTGTACGGCTTATGGTATCTGAGAAATAGACATACTAAAAAACTTAAATATATAAACCGGATGTACAGATGTACGGACGTACGAATGTACGGACGTACGAACGTAAGGACGTGACCTACGGGGACGTGACCTACGGACGTGACATACATCCGGACGGACACGGGTAAAACACTATGTAACACTATATGGCCGCACCACTTTCTCGGCGGGGCATAATAATAGACGGTAGTAATCAAATGTGGTACGCACCACACATTCCTGAAGAATAAACCATTTGAGCAAAATTAAGTGAGTTACAAGGGTAACATATTAACATGATTAAGGTGCATTTTTTAACACATTATATTTGGAAAAATGGAATATAATTAGTGTGTTTATTTGAATTGCGACCCGTCACCTTAGCCTAGAGATTTTCTGATTAGAGAATCCGTAGTTTCCAGTTGGTACCACGAGGAGGTGTGACTAGGACTTGTTGTTATATAAAGCATAGTATTAAGTTTTATATTACAACCATTTACCAACCTTCCGGCTTCTTAGACGACAGCACGGATGACATGACAGCGCGCTGTCATGGTGTGGGAGGAAACCGGAGTACCCGGAGAAAACCCACGTGTCCCACGAGCGGGCGACTCTCTCAATAACAACGCCGAGACAGGGCAACTAACCCGGGTTGCATTAATGGTAAGAGTGCGCTACCCGGACACCCTTTGCAAGAGCTCTAGATAAGGATTTTACTATTTGTGTTCATTTGTTTATACATGTATATGCTTCTTTTTTCTTCAATTACTCAGAATAATTGTTAACTGTTCAGTTTCAAATAAATTATGTTTGTGTACATACGTGTATGTTTTGTTTTGTGTGCGTTTCTTCTTTTACTTTGCAACACTTTGGTGAATTAAATCCAACAATATCTGCCAAAATGTTTACTCAGAATATGTTAACATTCTAATCGAGTCTTGCATCCTATAGTACATGAACATATCCTACACATGGTTGATGAGTACGAAACAGTCCAACACAAATGGAACTTCCGTTTCGAAACGCACTGAAATATTTTTGTTTTTCTTATAGAACAAAATCTTTTGCGTCTAGCTCATTTATTTGCGTAAGCATAATTTACTACGCAGCTTATCTAGAGCTCTGCAGGCTGAGTTAGCTGGATGTAGAATCTGGAAGACGGGTTGGAGATGTATTACAGAGAAGATGGGTGTATAATCTGGAAGACGGGCTTGAGATGTAATACAGAGACGGATGTAGAATCTGGAAGACAGGCTGGTTGGTTGGCTGAATGGTGTATTGCGTCATTTTTAGCACATTTTAGGCTATATATGACAGTCGTTTTTTCAGCAGTGGATGCAGACAACCCACATTTTCCTAGGTAGAACCAGTATTTTATACCTCTCTCCATTGTAAAACTGACACATTCTCACAGAAGACGGACTGGAGATGTATTACAATGAAGATGGATGTAGAATCTGGAAGATGGGAGAATATGCATTTCCATGGACTGATGTAGAATCTGGTTGGTTGAATGGAGTTAATTTTCAGCACATTTTAGGCTATATATGATAGTCGATTTTTCACTGGTGGAAGCAGACCACCCACATTTTCCTGGGTATAACCAGTACTGTATACCTTCCGCCATCCGTAAGAATTTACACTTTCTCACTTACAGAGATGAAAAATCTGGAAGATATGAAGGTGAATGTAGTATCTGGAAGACGGACGAATATGTATTTCAACTGACCGATGTAGAATCTGGAAGACGGACGAATATGTATTTCAACTGACCGATGTAGAATCTGGAAGACGGACGAATATGTATTTCAACTGACAGATGTAGAATCTGGAAGACGGACGAATATGTATTTCAACTGACAGATGTAGAATCTGGAAGGCGGACTGGAGATGTAGATTCTGGAAGACATGCTGTTGAAAACGTACGTAGAATCTGAAAGACATGGAAATATGTAATTACAATGAAGACAGGTTTGGAATCTGGAAGTGTCAGGCTGGTGAAAACGTATTTAAAATATTTTATACGTGCAAATATGTATTGCAATGGACAGATGTAGAATCTGGAAGACAGGCTGGCAAAGGACAGATGTAGAATCTGGAAGACAGGCAAATATGTATTGCAATGTACAGATGTAGAATCTGGAAGACAGGCTGGCAAAGGACAGATGTAGAATCTGGAAGACAGGCATATATGTATTGCAATGAAGACAGATGTAGAATCTGGAAAATGGGCTAGAGATGTATTACAATTACGTTACGGACAACAGGATTCCAATATAGCCCCCACTTCACATTGGCTACATCCAATGTCTGTAACTTAATGTAGAAAAGAAAACAAATGATTAATAAAAAATGAATGAATCTTGTCCTTACCGTTTTTGCAGTAGTGGGAAGACAGGCTCCATCCAACGTCCGACTTCTGACACACACAATGTCTGTGGCTTCTGACTCCATCCAACGACTGTAACGCGACGTGGCAAAAATGTGCTAGGGGGCGCAACTAAACAAATGTGTTACGGGATGTGACGCAATATTACGGACAACGTGATTCCTTTATAGCCCCACTAGCCCCCACTTCACTTTGAGAAAAGTGGGGTATAATAAAATATGTTACGCAAAGCGACTTGACATAAATGTGTCACGGGATGCGACGCAACGGAAACATGTGTTACGGGGCGCGACGAATCAAAAATGTGTTACGGGATGCGATGTTACGGATAACGGGATTCCTTTATAGCCCCACTAGCCCCCACTTCCCTTTGAGAAAAGTGGGGTACAATAAAAAACGTGTTACGCATATCGACTTGACAAAAACGTGTCCCGGGATGCGACGCAACAGAAAAAAGTGTTAAGGGATGTGACGCGACGGGATGTAGCGCAACGAGATGTGACGCAACGGGACAACAATGCGTCACGAGACGCGTGGCGGTGGAACAAACATTTGTTATGGGACCCGACGCTAATTGTTACAGACAACGTGATTCCAATATAGCCTCCATTTCACTTTGTGAAGGTGGAGTTTAATAAATCAATATTTTCCTTACCATTTTTGCAGTGTTGAGATGACCGACTCCAACCAACGTCTGTGACTTCTGACTGCATCCACGTCTTTGACTTCATGTAAAAAAGAAAACAGATGGTTCATGAAAAATGAATCAATCTTGCCATTTTTGCAGTGTTGAGATGACCGACTCCAGCCAACGTATGTGACTTCATGTAAAAAAGTAAACAAGTAGTTAATAAAAAATGATTCAATCTTTTCCTTACCATGTTTGCAGTAGTGGGATGACAGGCTCCATCCAACGTCCGACTTCTAACACCATGCAATGTATGTGGCTTCTGGCTCCATTCAACGACTGTAACGCGATGTGGCAAAATGTGTTACGGGGCGCGACGAAACAAAAAAATGTTACAGGATGCGACGCGATGTTTCGGACAACGTGATTCTTTTATAGCCCAACTAGCCCCCACTTCCCTTTGAGAAAAGTGGGGTATAATAAAAATCTGTCATATATAGTAGACAACAAGCTGACCATGTACTTGACCGTCAATGTAATTTCTGGAAAATTGCACGCGTTCAACATGGAATATATACACAAATGTCAGCCGGTTGTATACTAGCACAAATCATAACTCACTGGTTCTACGCCGAAGGTCTTCTGGTGGCCCTTTTCTTTGTGAGATTTGAGGTCTTCTACAGCGCAGGCTTGAGGGGCAAAATGAACTAGTATCCAAGTGGATGGTTGTTCCCAATGTTTGATAAGTCTGGCCTTAAAGGCATTTGCACTCGGTGGTTGGACAACAGTCTGGTATGGAATTCCAGTCGTCCACTACTCCGATACTGATGGAATTCTTCATATGTTCCGGAGTGTTTTTGGCACAAATTTAAAAGTTCCAATCGCGTAATCTTTCCACTAGTTCACTTGTGGTTCTTATGGTTCCGATGAGCTCAGTGTGGGTGTGGGTGTTAATTATACTACTAAAAATTTGCTATGGATCACTTTTTTGCTGTCTAAATTGTTTGCTCAAATAAATAGCATTATTTCTATTTTACATGAAATTATTTAGGGCAGTGTATGGTCATTTGATCTCATGACTTGATTCAAATTGTGGATTTGTTGAAGTATCAATGAAATAAATATCATTATTTGTGAATTAGTTTCTAATAAAATTATATGAAAGAATAAAAGTGATCTCTAGCAAATTTTGAGTAGTATATATTGGGTTGCATGCAGATGAGGGATACGTAAACGACCTTTTGCTGGGTCGACCGTATTTATAGTTATGGGGCATATATTAGGATGATGACGGATACGCCTTTTAACATAGGTCGCCCGTATTTTTAATTATTTGGTTTGTGTTCATTCAGGGTGATGTGGGATACAATATGGAAGACGGATGCGGCCATTTCGACTTCGTGACTTTTCGCCCTGTTAATACAAGGCGAAAAGTCGAAGGCGAAAGTCGCCAACACGAAAAGTCGAAGACGAAAAGTCGCAAACCCGGCGTTTTGGACGAAATTTCGACTCGGGTTGGCGACTTTTAGCCTTGTGGAAAGGGTTATTAAAAGGCGAAAACTCGAAGGCGAAAAGTCGAAATGGCCGATGCGCATCCATCTTCCATATATTAACGACCATTTTGACGGGTCGCCCGTATTTATACTTAATGGGCTTGCATATACTCGGTACATTTAAAAACGCAACATTTTTGATGTTCGATTATTTTTAGTCCGCTGGGATTTTATTCCAATCAAGATTGTATTATATACTGCGGCTCACTGCGGGCTCACTGCGGGCTCACAGCCGGCTCACAGCTCGCCGCACAGCTCGCCGCTCACAGCTCGCCGCCGCTCACAGCTCGCCGCTCACAGCCGCTCACAGCTCGCCGCTCACAGCCGCTCACAGCTCGCCGCTCACAGCCGCTCACAGCTCGCCGCTCACAGCCGCTCACAGCTCGCCGCTCACAGCCGCACACAGCTCGCCGCTCACAGCCGCTCACAGCCGCTCACAGCCGCACACAGCTCGCCGCTCACAGCCGCACACAGCTCGCCGCTCACAGCCGCACACAGCTCGCCGCTCACAGCCGCACACAGCTCGCCGCTCACAGCCGCACACAGCTCGCCGCTCACAGCCGCTCGCCGCTCACAGCCGCACACAGCTCGCCGCTCACAGCTCGCCGCTCACAGCCGCTCACAGCTCGCCGCTCACAGCCGCACACAGCTCGCCGCTCACAGCCGCACACAGCTCGCCGCTCACAGCCGCACACAGCTCGCCGCTCACAGCCGCACACAGCTCGCCGCTCACAGCCGCTCACAGCTCGCCGCTCACAGCCGCTCACAGCTCGCCGCTCACAGCTCGCCGCTCACAGCCGCTCACAGCTCGCCGCTCACAGCCGCACACAGCTCGCCGCTCACAGCCGCACACAGCTCGCCGCTCACAGCCGCACACAGCTCGCCGCTCACAGCCGCACACAGCTCGCCGCTCACAGCCGCACACAGCTCGCCGCTCACAGCCGCACACAGCTCGCCGCTCACAGCCGCACATAGCTCGCCGCTCACAGCCGCACACAGCTCGCCGCTCACAGCCGCTCACAGCTCGCCGCTCACAGCTCGCCGCTCACAGCCGCTCACAGCTCGCCGCTCACAGCCGCTCACAGCCGCTCACAGCTCACAGCCGCTCACAGTCAAAAAATACCAAGTGGTGCATTTTCAAATGTACCGAGTAAAACACCATTCATTCATTCATTCATTCATTCAAATGTACTGAGTGTATTTAGGGTAGTTTTGGCCAGACTGTGTATTCCACGGGGTACATGATCTCTAGTTCTGGTACACGATCTCTAGTTCCGGTACACGATCTCTAGTTCCGAGAAGAGTCACAATTATGGTCGTGCGGAAACAATTGCACGTGCATCGAGCTTTCACGCATTCACTAGAACATCTGGTACATGTTGCTGCATCACATGAAATCAATAGTCCAGTGTCCGTTTACTGTCGTCGTCGTCGTCGGCGGCTAATATTCGGCGCCATTGTCGGGCATTGAAACCATCGAGAGAGATGAATACAAGTCATAAGAACTGGTTTCAAAATCCACAGTACTTAGTACTGGTTCGACCCTTGAAGCTTTCGAGAGTGATACATACAAGTGGCAACTAGTTTCGCAATCACATTGCTTACTATTGGTTCGACCTACCTTTAAATCTCTTGATAGTGATACATACAAGTGCCAATTAATTTTGCCATCCGCGTTGCTTAGTACTGGTTCGACCGTCGAAAGCATCGAGAGAGATAAATAAAAGTCGCAAGAACTGGTTTTTAATCCACATTACTTAGTACTGGTTCGACCCTTGAAACCACGAGAGTGATACATACAAGTGGCAGCTAGTTTCGCAATCAACATTGCTTAGTACTGGTTCGACCCTTGAATCCATCCAAAGTGATAAATACAAGTGGCAACTAGTTTCGCAATCAACATTGCTTACTATTGGTTCGACCTACCTTTAAAGCTCTTGATAGAGAGTGATACATGCAAGTGCCAACTAGTTTCGCAATCCACATTGCTTAGTACTGGTTCGAACCTTGAAGCCATCGCGAGTGATGAATAAAAGTCGCAAGAACTGGTTTCAAAATCCACATTACTTAGTACTGGTTCGACCCTTGAAGCCATCGAGAGTGATAAATACAAGTGGCAACTAGTTTCGCAATCCACATTGCTTTTAAAATACTGGTTCGACCCTTGAATCCACCGAAAGTGATAAATACAAGTGGCAACTAGTTTCGTCATCCACACTGCTTACTATTGGTTCAACCTACCTTTAAAGCTCCTGATAGAGCGTGATACATACAAGTGCCAATTAGTTTTGCCATCCGCATTGTTTAGTACTGGTTCGACCCTTGAAGCCATCGCGAGTGATAAATAAAAGTCGCAAGAACTGGTTTCAAAATCCACATTACTTAGTACTGGTTCGACCCTTGAAGCCATCGAAAGTGATGAATACAAGTGCAACTAGTTTCTCAATCCACATTGCTTAGTACTGGTTCAAACCTTAACGCACTTGATAGAGAGTATAAATACAAGTGCGACTAGTTTCCAATCCACATTGCTTAGTACCGGTTCGACCCTTGAATCCATCCAAAGTGATAAATACAAGTGGCAACTAGTTTCGCAATCCACATTGCCTACTATTGGTTCGACCTACCTTTAAATCTCTTGATAGAGGGTGATACATACAAGTGCCAATTAATTTTGCCATCCACATTGCTCATTACTGGTTCGACCCTTGAAGCCATCGAGAGTGATAAATACAACTGGGAACAAGTTTCGCAATCCACATTGCTTAGTACTGGTTCGACCCTTGAAGCCCTCGAAAGTGATGAATACAAGTGCAACTAGTTTCTCAATCCACATTGCTTAGTACTGGTTCAAACCTTAACGCACTTGATAGAGAGTATAAATACAAGTGCGACTAGTTTCCAATCCACATTGCTTAGTACCGGTTCGACCCTTGAATCCATCCAAAGTGATAAATACAAGTGGCAACTAGTTTCGCAATCCACATTGCCTACTATTGGTTCGACCTACCTTTAAATCTCTTGATAGAGGGTGATACATACAAGTGCCAATTAATTTTGCCATCCACATTGCTCATTACTGGTTCGACCCTTGAAAACATCGAGAGTGATAAATACAACTGGGAACAAGTTTCGCAATCCACATTGCTTAGTACTGGTTCGACCCTTGAAGCCCTCGAAAGTGATGAATACAAGTGCAACTAGTTTCTCAATCCACATTGCTTAGTACTGGTTCAAACCTTAACGCACTTGATAGAGAGTATAAATACAAGTGCGACTAGTTTCCAATCCACATTGCTTAGTACCGGTTCGACCCTTGAATCCATCCAAAGTGATAAATACAAGTGGCAACTAGTTTCGCAATCCACATTGCCTACTATTGGTTCGACCTACCTTTAAATCTCTTGATAGAGGGTGATACATACAAGTGCCAATTAATTTTGCCATCCACATTGCTCATTACTGGTTCGACCCTTGAAGCCATCGAGAGTGATAAATACAAGCCGCAAGAACTGGTTTCAGAATCCACATTACTTAGAACTGGTTCGACCCCTGAAGCCATCTAGAGTGATACATACAAGTGGCAACTGGTTTTGCAATCCACATTGCTTTTAAAATACTGGTTCGACCCTTGAATCCACCGAAAGTGATAAATGCAAGTGGCAACTAGTTTCGTCATCCACACTGCTTACTATTGGTTCAACCTACCTGTAAAGCTCCTGATAGAGATTGATACATACAAGTGCCAATTAGTTTTGCCATCCGCATTGTTCAGTACTGGTTCGACCCTTGAAGCCATCGAGAGTGATAAATACAAGTCGCAAGAACTGGTTCCAGAATCCACATTACTTAGTACTGGTTCGACCCCTGAAGCCATCGAGAGTGATACATACAAGTGGCAACTGGTTTCGCAATCCACATTGCTTTTAAAATACTGGTTCGACCCTTGAATCCACCGTGATAAATACAAGTGGCAACTAGTTTCGTCATCCACATTGCTTACTATTGGTTCAACCTACCTTTAAAGCTCCTGATAGAGACTGATACATAAAAGTGCCAACTAGTTTCGCAATCCACATTGCTTAGTACTGCTTCGAACCTTAAGGCACTTGATAGAGAGTATAAATACAAGTGCAACTAGTTTTCCAATCCACATTGCTTAGTACCGGTTCGACCTTTGAATCCATCCAAAGTGATAAAAACAAGTGGCAACTACATTGCTTACTGCTGGTTCGACCTACCTTTAAATCTCTTGAGAGTGATACATACAAGTGTCAATTAGTTTTGCCATTCGCAATGCTTAGTACTGGTTCGACCCTTGAAGCCATCGCGAGTGATAAACAAAAGTCGCAAGAACTGGTTTCACAATCCACATTACTTAGTACTGGTTCGACCCTTGAAGCCACCGAGAGTGATACATATAAGTGGCAACTAGTTTCGCAATCCACATTGCTTAGTACTGGTTCGACCCGTGAATCCACCGAAAGGGATAAATACAAGTGGCAACTAGTTTCGCCATTCACATTGCTTACTATTGGTTCAACCTACCTTTAAAGCTCCTGATAGAGACTGATACATACAAGTGCCAATTAGTTTTGCCATCCGCATTGTTTAGTACTGGTTCGAACCTTGAATCCACCGAAAGTGATAAATAGAAGTGGCAACTAGTTTCGCCATCCACATTTCTTAATACCGGTTCGACCTTTGAATCCATCCAAAGTGATAAAAACAAGTGGCAACTAGTTTCGCAATCAACATTGCTTACTATTCGTTCGAACAACCTTTAAATCTCTTGAGATTGATACATACAAGTGTCAATTAGTTTTACCATCCGCAATGCTTAGTACTGGTTCGACCCTTGAAGCCATCGCGAGTGATCAATAAAAGTCGCAAGAACTGGTTTCAAAATCACATTACTTAGTATTGGTTCGACCCTTGAAGCCATCGAGAGTGATACATAAGTGGCAACTAGTTTCGTCATCCACATTGCTTACTGTTGGTTCGACCTACCTTTAAATCTCTTGAGAGTGATACATACAAGTGTCAATTAGTTTTGCCATCCGCAATGCTTAGTACTGGTTCGACCCTTGAAGCCATCGCGAGTGATAAACAAAAGTCGCAAGAACTGGTTTCAAAATCCACATTACTTGGTACTGGTTCGACCCTTGAAGACATAGAGAGTGATACATACAAGTGGGAACTAGTTTCGCAATCCACATTGCTTAGTACTGGTTCGACCCTTGAAGCCCTCGAAAGTGATGAATACAAGTGCAACTAGTTTCGCAATCAACATTGCTTAGTACTGGTTCGAACCTTAAAGCACTTGATAGAGAGTATAAATACAAGTGCAACTAGTTTCCAATCCACATTGCTTAGTACCTGTTCGACCCTTGAATCCATCCAAAGTGATAAATACAAGTGGCAACTAGTTTCGCAATCCACATTGCCTACTATTGGTTCGACCTACCTTTAAATCTCTTGATAGAGAGTGATACATACAAGTGCCAAATAATTTTGCCATCCGCATTGCTTAGTACTGGTTCGACCCTTGAAGCCATCGCGAGTGATAAATACAAGTCGCAAGAACTGGTTTCAAAATCCACATTACTTAGTACAGGTTCGACCCTTGAAGCCATCGAGAGTGATAAATACAAGTGGCAACTAGTTTCGCAATCCACATTGCTTAGTACTGGTTCGACCCTTGAAGCCATCGAGAGTGATAAATACAAGTGCAACTAGTTTCGCAATCCACATTGCTTAGTACCGGTTTGACCCTTGAATCCATCCAAAGTGATAAATACAAGTGGCAACTAGTTTCGCAATCCACATTGCCTACTATTGGTTCGACCTACCTTTAAGTCGATTGATAAGGGGTGATACATACAAGTGCCAATTAATTTTGCCATCCGCATTGCTTAGTACTGGTTCGACCCTTGAAGCCATTGAGAGTGTTAAATACAAGTCGCAAGAACTGGTTTCAAAATCCACATTACTTGTTACTGGTTCGACCCTTGAAGCCATCGAGAGTGATACATACAAGTGGCAACAAGTTTGGCAATCCACATTGCTTAGTACTGGTTCGACCCTTGAATCCACCGAAAGTGATAAATACAAGTGGCAACAAGTTTCGCCATCCACATTGCTTACTATTGGTTCAAAGCACCTTTAAAGCTCCTGATAGAGAGTGATATATATACAAGTGCCAATTAGTTTTCCCATCCACATTTTTAGTAATGGTTCGACCCTTGAAGCCATCGCGAGTGATAAATAAAAGTCGCAAGAACTGGTTTCAAAATCCACATTACTTAGTACTGGTTCGACCCTTGAAGCCATCGAGAGTGATACATACAAGTTGCAACTGGTTTCGCAATCCACATTGCTTTTAAAATACTGGTTCGACCCTTGAATCCACCGAAAGTGATAAATACAAGTGGCAACTAATTTCATCATACACACTGCTTACTATTGGTTCAACCTACCTTTAAAGCTCCTGATAGAGATTGATACATACAAGTGCCAATTAGTTTTGCCATCCGCATTGCTTAGTACTGGTTCGACCCTTGAAGCCATCGAGAGTGATAAATAAAAGTTGCAAGAACTGGTTTCACGATCCACATTGCTTAATACTGGTTCGACCCTTGAAGCCATCGAGAGTGATAAATACAAGTGCAACTTGTTTCGCAATCCACATTGCTTAGTACTGGTTCGACCCTTGAAGCCATCGAGAGTGATAAATACAAGTCGCAAGAACTGGTTTCAAAATCCACATTACTTAGTACTGGTTCGACCCTTGAAGCCATCGAGAGTGATAAATACAACTGGCAACTAGTTTCGCAATCCACATTGCTTAGTACTGGTTCGACCCTTGAATCCACCGAAAGGGATAAATACAAGTGCAACTAGTTTCGCAATCCACATTGCTTAGTACTGGTTCGAACGTTAAAGCACTTGATAGAGAGTATAAATACAAGTGCAACTAGTTTCCAATCCACATTACTTAATACCGGTTCGACCCTTGAATCCATCCAAAGTGATTAATACAAGTGGCAACTAGTTTCGCAATCCACATTGCATACTATTGTTTCGACCTACCTTTAAATCTCTTGATAGAGGGTGATACATACAAGTTCCAATTAATTTTGCCATCCGCATTGCTACATGTAGATATGGGAAAAGTGTGACTTTAGTGTTTACATGGGTCGTTTGTAATTGCTTATTGTGGTTTAGTTCTAGCATTGCCCATGAAAAAAATAAAATGAAATGATGTAAAAATGATTGAATTGGTATTTCCTTTTTATTTTATTGAAAAACATTCAACCCATCGATATATATAACCCAAAACGTGAGCGGTGTAGTTAGCAGTTTTGAGAAGTGTAAATACAAGTGCTCCAATCCACATTGCTTAGTACCGGTTCGACCTTTGAATCCATCCAAAGTGATAAAAACAAGTGGCAACTAGTTTCGCAAACCACATTGCTTAGTACTGGTTCGACCCTTGAATCCACCGAAAGTGATAAATACAAGTGGCAACTAGTGTCGCCATCCACATTGCTTACTATTGGTTCAACCTACCTTTAAATTTCCTGATACAGACTGATACATACAAGTGCCAATTAGTTTTGCCATCCGCATTGTTTAGTACTGGTTCGACCCTTGAAGCCATCGCGAGTGATAAATAAAAGTCGCAAGAACTGGTTTCACAATCCACATTTCTTAGTACTGGTTCGACCCTTGAAGCCATCGAGAGTGATACATACAAGTGGCAACTAGTTTGGCAATCCACATTGCTTACTATTGGTTCAACCTACCTTTAAAGCTCCTGTTAGAGACTGATACATACAAGTGCCAATTAGTTTTGCCATTCGCATCGTTTAGTATTGGTTCGACCCATGAAGCCATCGCGAGTGATAAATAAAAGTCGCAAGAACTGGTTTCAAAATCCACATTACTTGGTACTGGTACGACCCTTGAAGCCATCGAGAGTGATACATACAAGTGGCAACTAGTTTCGCAATCCACATTGCTTAGTACTGTATAAATAGTACCGTATAAATAAATCTATAAATTTGTTAGTTCGAGACACCCTAAGTTAATAACAGACAAGACTTTGCACTTACTTATAGAACATGACTTATTCGATCAATCTACAGTCTAAGACGTGCATATATTTAAACATAACGATACCAATCTGTTGATACAGTCCTGCGTTTTGTTGGTTCCTAGCGCGTTAATGTTCCACACAAAGCACGTATAATTACAAAGTATCTAGATATCCGTAACGAAAAACACACACCGTAGAATGTCCTTCATTCCTTCCGAAGTCACTCACTCCAAGCCTCCTATCACTATCTCCATACTAGGATAATCTTCATTCCCCAATGGCAATGCAGCACGTTAATACACTCACAAACTCAACCGTCCAAACAACTGCATCGTAAGAAGTGTTCAGATTCATTGCCGTGAACGTACGGTCCACTGCCCTCAATAATATTTAAGATGCTGGACGATGATTGCGTTATTCCATTTCATCCACAACCCTCCTAATTCCATGCGAACGGAAGAAATAACCGAAGATATTACTGACTCGAGCTGTGTTTGTCCCAGTCACAGGATCCATCATTCATCTGAAAATAGATTATAACAACGTTAGAATAAAATGCATTGTAATACCATGGAAACCTATAATATCAGGTTTGATTCTGACCATCTGGCAGTATCATAGTCACAACACGGTATTGTATAGAACATACTTATTAGTGCAAAAACAACTGAATGTAAAGAGAAATATGCACTAATAACAAGGGGGCTGTTTCGCTCTACTTGTTAAAATCGTAAGGGTCAGGTTTGTTACTGAAGTAACATGTGGAGTGCGTGTTCCAGTGATAGAACGTCGGACTCCAGATCGAGAGGTCCCGGGTTCGATCCTCGCCGTGGCCATGTTAGTTATTCTTGAGCAAGATAATTAATCCACATTGCCTAATACTGGTTCTACCCAGGAAGCAATCGAGGGTGATTGATATAAGTTGCAAGAACTTGTTTCTCAATCAATCGATGTAAAATAAATATGTTTAAAAGCAAGTAACTGAAGGACAAAAATAGAACGAAGACATGACATGGATGTACAGGGAATAGAGAGATTGGTATTTCATACATCGAGACACTTCACCCCAAGTTACATTATGTGAGAAATGAGAACACGAGGCCCAAGTGGGCATGTGGATGCTCTACGGGCTAAAACGGCTCTTATATCAAAGGCTGTCGTCATAAAATTCCCATCACTACTTATTTTAAAACATTGAAATAAAAGTCCACAAAACAACAACACCCACAACAGAAACTTAAACCCTTGACATAAGCTAACAATTTAAGCAAGATGCCCTAGTTCTAATTGGAACTTTCGTTATTTAGGGACTCGAGGCACAACAAGTGTATAAATAGGTTTTGACCGCCTGTAGAGGGGCACCTTTATGCTGACGTTCAACACCCATTCTATAGCCTCAAGTCCCTTAATAATCATGCTTAATTAGAACAAGTGGTTGTTTTAGTAAAGAAAGAGGTCAGTAAAGAAAGAGGTCTCCGCCATAAATCCACCAAACTTTATTCAACTGGAACACGTCGGAGATATGTGCAACTAGGTTTGATAAAGGTCATCCTTACCAAGTTTCAGCGGATTAGGACTTGTCAGGTTAAAGCTTTAAAGTGCCATAACTCCACCAACAATCATTCAACCAGAACAAAACAATGATATACGCACCCAAGTTTCGTTGAAAGTCGAATGGTGGTTGAGAAACACTATTCCGGACAAAGTTTGTGTATTAAAACGTTTTAAAGAGCCATAACTCCATCAAATATCATTCAACCGAAACACGACAACGAAATACTCAACTAGACTTGGTACTGATCATTCCTGCCAAGTTTCATTGAAATCCATCCAGAGGTTCGGGACAACTAGTCCAAATAGTTTGAGTATAAGGGGCCATAACTCTTGTCAAAAATCATTAAACCGGAACATGACAATGACATGCGCAACTAGGCTTGGTACTTATCATTCCTGCCAAGTTTCGTTGAAATTCGGCCTGAGGTTCAGCAGATCTAGTCCGGACAAAATGTGTGAATTAAAACTTGTAAAGAGCCTTAACTCCTCCAAAATATGTCACCCTGAACATAGAAACAACTAGGCTTGGTACTGACCATCCCTGCAATGTTTCTCTGAAAACCGGCCAGGGTTTCAGAACTAGTCCGGATAAAGTGTATGTAGTAAAAAACCTATAAACGGCCACAACTCGGCCAAAAATCATTTAAGCGGAACATGGTGATGACAAACACAAGCTTGATACTGATAATACTTGCCAACAATATGTGTAAGAAGCTATGTAAGAATTGACCAAAACAACACAGAAATATGTATAAAAAAAAAAATATATATATTCCAGTTTGTGTGTGTTGGGTGGGGGGTGGTGTGGAGGAGTGTAACATAGCTATCTTTAAGAACTGACCAAAACAACACAGAAATAAGTAAAACAAATCGAGTGGGGGTGGGGTGGGGGAGGCGAGGGGTGGTGGTGAGGCAACAATATATGTTAGAAGCTATGTAAGAATTGACAAAAACAACACAGAAATATGTGAAAAATATATGAGTTTCGAGTGTTGGAGTGGGGGTTTGGGGTGCTTGGGGTGGGGCAACATGTGTAAGAATTGACAAAAGCAATACATAAATATGTAAAAACAAAAAATCAAAAGCAAAAAAATGAGTTTTGAGTTGGGGTGGGGGTGGGGGTGGGGGTTGCGAGGAGAGTTGGTTAGAGGGCAACATATATGTGTAAGAAGTTAAGTGTAAGAATTGACTAAAACACAGAAATATGTTAAAAAAAATAATATATATATAGAGTTTCAAGTGAGGGTGAGAGGGTGGTGTGTGTGTGTGTGGGGGGGGAGGGGGGGGGAGGGGGGGGGGGAGGGCGGGGGATGTTGGTGAAACAGAGCTATGTATAAGAATTTACCAAAACACAGAAATGTGTAAAAACGAGTTTCGAGTGGGGGTGGGGTGTGGGGAGAGGTGAGGGGTGGGGTGGGTGGGGGCAACAATACGTGTAAGAAGGTATTTAAGAATGGACCAAAACAACACAGAAATATGTAAAAAAATATTTTTAGAAAAGGAGTTTCGAGTGGGATAGGGGTGGATGGGGCAACATGTATAAGAATTGACAAAAGCAACACAGAAATATGTAAAAACAATAAAACAAGAAATGCGCGTATTCACATGTCTCGCCTAACGGGGGCTGGACTTAAAAATAAAAAGATCAATAATGCTTAAATGACAGTTTGAAAACATTTTAGTAACTAAAAACAACGGAGTTTGCCGAGATGACATTTAAGTGCATTTGTTTAAAAACAAAATGCCATTCTATTAAAAACAAGAGGTCCAAGAGGGCCTGTTGATGCTCTACTGGCTAAAATGGCTCTTATATCAAGGGTTGTCGACATAAAATTCCCATCAGTAATGCTTTTAAAACATTGCAAAAACCGGGATAGGATGGCCTTAGATCGCTCACCTGATAATAATGGGCAATGTCTGCTGTGTCTAGTATGGCATGGGTATTTTTTAATTTGTCCCACTTTATTCTATGAATGAAAATACGTGGTGGGAGGGGTGGGGGTTATAATAGCAAACTAAACAAATCTGGTAAAGATAGATAAAAAATGAAGTCACTACAGATTTAACAAAGGAAAATACAATATAGCATTTTTCAACAAATCAAGGGCCATAACTCTGACGTTACTAACAAGATCTAGCTGGTTTTCGAACTTGTCCAAGATTTCATTGATATACCGCGCTTTGCACAACTAGACATCATACCGAGGCTTCCTGCCAAATTTTGTAGAAATCCAACAAGCCGTTTAGGAGGAGTAGCGCCGACAAGAAATTTAAAGTAAAAAGTCAAAGGGTCATAACTCCGTCATCGAACTGGAACAAAAGCGTGAAACGCACAACTAGACATCTTACTGATGCTTCCTGCCAAGATTCGTCGAAATCCAACAAGGCGTTTAGGATGAGTAGCGCCGACAAATATTTAAAAGTAAAAATGTCAAGGGGCCGTAACTCCATCAAAAATCAACAAACGGGAAAAAAACGAAATAGGCACATCTAGAAAGCATATCAATGCTTCCTGCTAACATGGCGTTAACACACAAAAAAAAAGTAAAAAAAATGTAATTAAAAAAAAAATATTTAAAAAAAAAATAAAAAATTAAAACAATGAATAAATATATTTCAAAAAAAAAAAATACTAATAAAAAAAAAAAAAAAAATCAATAAAAAAAAAAAAATAATAAAAAAAAGAAATAAAAAAAAAAACAAAACATCTAAGAAAAAATAATATATATATACTGGTATATATTAAAAAATATATAAAAAAATTAACCGATGAAAACTGAAAGCCCTATAGTATTAAGGAGGCAAAATACAGCATTTTAACTAAATGATCCTAAATCAAAAAGATGCACTACCCAAGACACAACTATGTCAAAATAGAATATTTTTACTACCAAAGTTTAAGCTACAAATTAGGTTTAAAACATCTAGTGCATGATTATAGTTCATGAGAAAGTGATGTAAATGTAACAATTAGTTATCTGCCCTTTGCTTGGATGGTGAAGGGCACATCCAGATTTGCTTTGTCACGTTGCAATGTACCTCTCAAGATACAACTATAAACAAAGTTTGAAAGGTGTAGCTAGTGCATACAGTTTGCGCGAAATTGACCTCAACGCAAAAGTTGAAGGTACAATTATTAAGTTATCTGCCCTTTGCTTGGAGGGTCAAGGTCTAGTGTATACAGTTCGTGAGAAAATGATCTAAACGCAAAACTTGAATGTTGACGGCGCCGCCGCCGCCGCCGCCGCCGGAAAAGCAAGACCTATGTCTTTTTTTCTTCGAAAAGGCGAGACAAAAATGAGTTTCGAGTTGGGGGTGTTGGGGAGGGGGAAACATATGTATGTGTAAGAAGCTATGTGTAATAGAGAGGCGTGGGGTGGGGGTGGCAAGATATGTGTAATAATTGACTAAAACAACACAATATGTAAAAAAAAAAAAGTAAGAAATGGGGCGGGGTGGAGGGAGTGGGGGCGGGGGTGGAGGAGGGAGCCCGTGCCCCAATATGGGTGAAGTAAGAATAAGATACATAAAATTATATACTGACGAGATAAAGAAACGCCTCATCGGAAATTTGCGCTATATATTGTATGTACACTATGCTGCTGTTAATTACACATTTTATGGGCCATCACAATTTGGGTTCCATGGGAGCCCAGAATTTGCAGAAGACACAATTACTTACCCATCCGTTTACAACATACTATAAGGAAATCAATTCCCAAATTTAGTTCAGCTAGGACAAGAAATGTAAGAAATATAGACCTGTAAACACAGCTTACACGCAAAATTTGATGTGAAATGGGACACATTTTATGGGCCATCATAATTTGGGTTCCATGGGAGCCCAGCGGTTACATGAACCAATATTGCTTATGCAGCCCTTAAGATAATGCTTTAATGAAGCCCATTGCCAAATTCGGTTGTGCTAGGATAAGAAATGTAAGAGATATATACTTGTAAACACAGCTTACACGCAAACCTTGATGTGGGACGCCGACGCCAACGCCGAAGCCGACGCTGGGGTGATTACACAAGCTCTCTTATTCTTCGAATAGTCGAGCTAAAAATCAAGGTGCTATAACTATGCTGTTATCAATGCAATATATTTGGTTTTCAAACTTTTCGAGATTATGTGAGGTGGTATTCCTGCTCTGAAATAGCTGATTTTCGAAATTGTCCGAGCTTTCATTAATAAACAATCTGGCAAAGTATGGTAAAGATCAAAACTTAATACTAAATGAAGGTTCACAAGACTGAAAATGACATTTTCAGTAAAACAAGAAGCAGTCTGAGAGACAGCCATAATGTAGCTGTAAAACCCATAATTGGGTGCTTTGTTTAAAGATAGTATTTAGCTAGCATAAACCAATGATTTTTTTTTTTGGCAATACATTTATAAAAAATAGCCTATACTTGGAGGAATATACTTGTAAATCTAAACCGTTTAGTTTTTCAAAATACCTTTAAAACCCTTTTTTTATGAATGTTTCAATATAGTCTTTGGACAGTTCTTAATATGCAAATATACCAAACACAGGTAACCACATCAAATTGTTTTACTCTTAAAATAAATCTTAATCATTATTACTTTTAACTTTTACAGTGATTCTTTATCTTCTATTTTAAAACAATTTAAACGTATTACCTTACTGCAATGATTGTATCTGGGACTACGGCTAAGTGATAAAAAGGTGCATACAAATAATCATCACTTCGGATAACACAATCATGTGACAATGTGTAAGGCCTTTAAAATGATTTATGTGCTAGACAGTTTTTAATGAAATATTTTCTGAATTGTTTTTTTTATTTTATTTTTAGTTGATATTGGAGTAAATGCGAACAGAAAGACTCCGATCATATCAGGCTTACCATATATACATTTCTTTAATTACATAACTTCATGGACAAATAAATGTTGTTGTTTTTTGTATAATCAACTATCATCTACCTAAATATTAATTCTGTGCTATTCTAATTTCCAAGAAATGCAATATAGTGGTTAGTTTTAAGCTGAATGAGTCCAAGAGAATGAAAAATATCGATAAAAACATGAACCAAAACCTTCATTTTTCATTGTTTTGAGCTTAATAAACTGTAACTGTAAAACTAATAGTGCAAAAGGCATTGTCGACATATTAAAGCGACACAGCCAAACCATCTTTATTATTGAGAGTTCTGAATAACTTGAATAAGGGTGAAATATTTATCAACATCGGATGATAAACAAAGAATATATGATCATTTGAAGTTTCTGTTAAAACGGATATGGAAGCGGCCATTTTGAGAGCTATAACATCACGGTTCTAAATGACCATATAAGGAATACATTTACTGATTTATAGTGCAAAAATGACCCCAGCTGTATGAAAAATATGTAATACTTAATGCCAATAATGCTTTATATGAAAAGTAAAATCAATTCATTCATTTTCAGTGATTTTCTTCGTTTTTAATGATATTTATCAATATTCCATATATGGTAATATGGAACTATGATGTCATAGTTCTAAAAATGGCGGCTCCCATATTATTTTAAGAACAACCTTTAAATGGTCATATCTTTCTTGCTTATCATCCGATTTTGATAATTCTTTCACCTTTTTTCAGAACTCTCGATAATAGATCTTGTTTGGCTGTGTCGCTACATTCCCTTTAATATTTTTACTTGATGACGTCGCTCGTGTACTGGGAATGTCAGCAAAGCAGACGGACAATAAAAAATGCGTGTTTTGATGTAAAAGACTGAGCTATGGGGATTTTCTTGAGGTGTATAAATTTGGAGTTAGTGTAAATGCATTTAAAAAGGTAATTTTCTTTTGACCTCGACATTTCTGACCTATTCGAAAAGCATGTTTTCTTAGATTGTACACTAATTATGGCACAACCTTTGACTTTGTTTTGACAGTTGCAAATCTCACGTGAGGGCACTGTCGAAAGAGAGGTTGATATTTAAATGTCACCCGCGAACTTGGGATCTCCACAAACTCAAGATATTCAACGATATGCATTACTATCCATTGTAAGTGCAGTGTATAACATAAATTAACTTAAAAACTGATCAAGTGACACGTCAAGTCAATTAAAACCCTGGATTTTATAAAAGGTTCATGCAGTCTGCAAAATGTACATTTTATTTCATATATAATTGATATAATAAACGATTATAAAATTTGATTTTTACTAAAAAACACTTTTTTCAATGATTTCAACATTTAAAAGTATGATAAATAAAACAAAAAAATAAAACAAGACAACTATATAATACATGTTCTTACTATAGAGTTTTTTCCGAGTTTAATTATTTTACATATATATTCCAGTATATTCCATTGCAGGGAATTTATATACATTAAAATATCGAAAACAACTGCTTCTAGATATAACGTAGGCTGTTAATTCGTTTTCCTGAAGAAGGTTAGGGAACTGAAAATTCGAGAAGCAGCGTTGTTGTCGATAAATTAATAATGTTAAGGTGAAAAAACAAAATTATCAAAATCAATTATGAAATATTTTTTTACACATTTCTTCAGAGATTTGTTTTATTAGCAAAATAAAAACAATAATTCTAGGGTGCACTGATTATTCAAGTGAAAAGTATTAAATTATAAATACCTTTTTTAATTTGTGTCGCACTGAAGCAAAATTTCTATGCAAAATGTCTATGCACCAATCAATCCATGTATGTTCTTAATCGATTGTTTTTTCTAATCAAACCCCTTACATACACGCTCACTATCACCAAAAGTGTGACCACTTTCTGGTCAACTGAATTTATCACAACATGACTCTTATCAAGGGCAGTTGAAATCCAAAATTTTGAAATTTATTTCATTTTGACTCAAATTTAAAAAAACACAGAGGTGTCTCCCATCAATATTACAAATGCACGTGTTATTTAGCATGCTTAGATCGTGCTTGAAAAATGAGGTGCCAGGTAGGTAAACAGATGTGTGTATTCAATCAATAGTAGTGTGCTTGACCATGCATACATTGCAATTACCTGGGCTAATTTGCCTGTATTATTTTGTCATGATAATGTAAACCTTCAGGAACCTCAATACTTTGTGTATTAAATTGTCACCCCATTATGGTCATTGGAAATTGATTTTGAGAATGTGTTCATGTACAATATTTGTAAAGTTTTAAGTGATTGGTATACAAATTTAAAAAATGGATTTTCAGCTGGCCTAGATAAGACTTTAAAGATTACATTGCTATTGATAATATTTAATTTGCTTCTCTGAATATTACTGCGTGGATGCAGGAAAATGGTAGTTGTTAATTTAGAATAATTACTAAACTATTGCATTTTTCCTATTGATTTCTTTCTCTATATATGCTATATATATAATAAATAATGAAAGAACTTGATTTAATGCCCTAAAAATGCATATTACATCGAAATGGTTTTCATTGTCACAGGTTGGATATCACCAATTCAAATTGCTGAAGTACCTTAAAACATTTATAAGGGGGAGTGTATGTCTGTAGTGAAAATATGCGGGAAGGAGGTAAAGATAGGTAGTGTCGGGGAAATGGGGAGGGGAGAGTGGGGGCCCCTTCGATCCAAGGGGGGTGATGACTGAGGTTTCAAAGACCCTCTCGCGGTACTTTTTTTCGGGCAAGGTACTGTGAAAGTTTGCGACAATTCGGAGGGGGTGTAAGGCCGTCGGTCTAGTGTGCAGGGAGTGTCATACCGTATTCGGTATGCACGTTAAAGATCTCGGTGTGCGCTTCCTTGTTAATCGGAGACACAAGACACTAGGATGCCATGATAATCAATAATTCATAATTGAGTGTTTGCCGTAACAAGAGGAAGAAACAGGTGGTTCAGCACCACCCATCCCAATTTTTGGAAAAGTGGGAAGGGGCAGAGTATGCCCCACCTCCACCCCAATATGTTTCCAACATAATGTTTGTTATAGTATGTTGTATAAATGTTCAACAACAACTCAATGGATATATTTTAATACATGTATATACTGAAAGGAAAAAGAAACGCGACACGGGAATTTCCGCTATGTATTGTATGTACAATATGCTGCTGATAATCGAATGGTACATGGCTACGTAAGATCCTTCCTTTCGAAAAAAAAACTAAAACAACACGTGACACAGCAAATAGTATTCCTGCAAAGTTTCATTATTGACAGAGTACGCGTTTGGCGCAAACTTAGGATGCAAAATTTTGCAAACACTTTACGTTAACTACAGTACTGAAAATTTTCAAAGAGGAACTTCAACATTTATGAATGCCTTGTTAAATATGTACGATGATTAAAACGTCTACAACATCACAGTTGTGTCCTTTCTCTAACTAACTGCCACTCTCTTTTTTTACAAAACATCTTGGGATTTCCTTGGAATATATATGGAATTAAGTGTGCAGTATATACAATATATAGCGGAAAATCCCGTGTCTTTTAAAAAATTACTCCATTAAAACATTCTTTTTCGTTTCAATATTGTTTGGTTGTATTGTACGGCATAGAGCCTGAAAGTACATACACAAACCTACATAAATACACGGACAGGACAGAACGAAAGCATTTATGCACACGGAAATAGAATAATACCACAATGGAGCATTAGATAGGAGAGAAACATAATTTAAATTTAAATAAACATACCGGCAAATCCTGGCTAGCACCTAACTCCCGTCCATTCCTATAAAAGATCTTGAGCAGAATGCGATATGACACGGAATCCCGGTGTAAATGTGCCAATGTTTCCCGCCCTTTTAATGTTAATGCACCACTTACTCCATGCCACATGCAAACCATGCTTTACTCACACTCGCACGCAAACGTCTCCCAAAGTGTGCAGTTACAACCCTTTGGGGTCGTGCTTCAGTGGTGAGACGGCTGGTGCAATATATCCAGGACCAATCGAATTAGTTAAATGTCTATCATATTGTTTTATTTTTGTGAATGTGAAATTTAATTGCATATAGTCTCTTGTAATTATTTTAGAATGGCATAGTTAAAATCATGTGTAATGTTTTATTGTATAAAATATAACGCTACAACACGCTTTGCACGCACAACATGACATGTACAATACTAAATAACAACACTGTTTCGAACAGGCAACGCCTGTGCAATACAGCTTTACATGTTGATCTCCCAAAAATGTGTTTGTGTCATCAATTAGCCCAATTAACATAGGAAAGTTGCTTTCGTTTTTTAAAATGTCTTAACAACCAAAATAAAAACAAAGAATAAACAAAGCAAAACAAACCACAAACACGCTATCAAATACGTTAAATGTTAAGTTGACGGACCCTTTCCAATATCTAAAACAAACCTACACAAATGATACACAACCGAGGTAAACGATAATAGTCTTTGTCTCATTTAACATTCAATAACTCTTGACTGTTTAAGTAATAAGGTTAACGCCAATGTCCAAGATTCATGGTTGTAAATCGACCTCGTATCGCCAATAGGTGATTGGAAGCAAGGATAGATGGAAAAAAGTCTAGAGAAGAAAGAACACAGAGGCTAATCCATTATTGAAGATTATTCCAATAAATTAATGGGATAATATGTATAATTCCGATGACAAACGTATGTAGGCACTTTAATGAGACCAAGATTTAAAAGCAAAGCCTGATAAAATAAATGACTTGATCTGCCAGTTACTACAACAACAACCGGTGTGTAAATACTGTACAACCTGCAGGCCACTAGTCAGCTTTTGGGTGCCTCAGGAAGGGGAATTTTGCGTTGTTTTCATATCAAGGGAAATTTCAAAGAAACAGAAATTAGTGTTTTTATTTAAGTGGCACCAAGACTGTACGTCTGCCTTGCATTCGGGAGGTCGTGGGTTCGAGTCCCCTGACCGCGTCATACCAAAGACTTTAAAAATGGAGTAGTCACTTGTAACCCTTGCCTGACGAGCAAATACTGGGTAGTGCTACGACTGATTGACCAGTGTAAGAATAATGTGACTGGGTGGTTGGTTTATCATGTCTACTACGGCGTGGTATTCCAGTGTGGTAGCACTATAAAGAAACCATTGAGTTCGCTGCTTCAAGTAGACATATCATCACATCACACAACAACACACAGATAAAAGTTTAGACATTGTTTCTATAATCGTCAGGTAGGACGCCTGTCGTAGGTGGAGGGACTATAATCCTTAGAAATACACACACACAATACCATTCCAAATTACAAAAAAGGTATGCTGTTTTCCTGTATTCGAGCTGAACATTTTCTAATAAAAACAAATTGTTTTAAGAGGGGATTTTTTCACAGGAAAAGGGCCCCAAACTTCGGCCCCAAAAATGGCCTCAATCCTCAGTGTAAGAGGATAGAGAAAGAGGGCTTAATTGCATGAAATACACGTCTATGAACAGCGAGAAGATTTTTTATTTGCGCCGTCTTGCGACGGGGTGGAGTGAAGGAAGGCGCACACTGCACATTATAAACGTCCGTATGTAAGAAAAACAAAATACAACAACAAACAAACACACATACACACACACACACACAAAAAAAAAAAAACAGGCGTCAAATAAATATGACTAGAAAAAGGCGAAAAAATGTCAATGAGACTCCAAAATATTCATAACAACTAATGTGCAAAAGTATGGAAACATGACACTGTAATTGAATTATTAGTGTATGTGATGCCCCTTCCCCCAGGCCTCATCGATGATGTAAGAGGAAAATGTATACAGTGTATTTCCATCATCATAATGTTTCATTTGAGACATAATTAAACAAGAGAAAATCGGTAGAACCGATGGATGCTCCCCGAAATGTATCCCCAACTTATCATATTGCCTTGTATCACCCAGCAGATCCATTAGTAGTGTTTGACTTATGCTTCGGACAAGAATAACAAGTATAACATTAAAAAGGGCAATAACTCTAATTTGAATAAACACAGATGTACGGTTCTTGCACTCTGCACGTACTTTCATTGCCCTCTACCATTGTGTGAAGTTTTATTGCAGTTCCTTCAGTAGTTTTGAAGTTACGCTCCAGACAAAAATGCTAAGCATAAAATTATAAAAAGGGTAATAACTCTAATTTGAATGATGACAGAATTACGGTGTATGCACTCTGCACTTTCTCTCATTGTCTTCTATCTGTGTCTGAAGTTTCATTGCTTTGAAGTTATTCCCCGGACAATACTTATAAGTGTGGACAATTATCAAACCGGAATGTCACGACAATATGTTCATCTCCACTTGATATTGATACTTCCTAGCAAGTTCCGCGAAATTCTAACAAGGGGTTATACAGAAATAGCCCGGACAAGAATTTGCACGGACATGGCGGCGACTATATATGCTCCCCCGAATATCGATATCAAACATGATCGCCAGCGGACTTCTTTGTTTACATAGAGTTATATACGAAAAAAACTTGCGGACTACTCCTCTGAAACTACTTGATGGATTTTCATGCAAATTTACATGAATGTTGCTCTTAATGTTTAGTGATCCTAAGTAAAATTCATGTCGGCCGGAAACTAAAGATGGCCATCATAGCTAAAAAAGTAGATTTTAAAAATAGAAGGTTGTCGCAACTACTTCTCAAAAAACACAAATGGTGTTGATTTTGAACCCATAACAAAATGATTGGCATGACATGTAGTTGTATAGGAAAATAACCTTGGCGACTGCTCCTCTGAAACTACTTGACACATGCCCTTGATATCTAGTTGATCCTAAATAAAAATCAGAATATGTCGAAATTTCAAGATGGCCGCTATAGCTAAATATAGACAATTTTGTGGTTACTACTTCTGATTTGGAACCTTTACCAAATTTATTGGGATGACATGTAGTAGGTCCTAAACAAAATTCATTTTGATTCAGTATCAAACATGGTCGCCTTCAAACATATTTGTAACATAGAGTTATATAGGAAAAACTTGTGGTGACTACTCCGCTGCACTGATTGATTTTCATGAACCTGTATAGGAATGTTGCTCGTGATGCTTAGTTGGTTCTAAGTAAAAATCAAGTTGGCCGAAACTTTAAAAAGATGGCCACCACAGCTAAACAATATTTAAAAAATATAATTTTGTGGCGATGACCGCATACTTTTTTTTTAACAGAGTTAGGCAAACATTGTGGCAACTACTCCTCTGACACTACTTGAAGAATGTTCATGAAACTGTACAGGAATGTTACTCTTGTTACAAAATTGATTTTCATTTGAGAAATATTGAAAATAAAACGTATTTACTCGGACAAAAACTGGTATTGTTTAATGATTAACAAACACTACCCCTTCAAATAATGACAAACATATAAAACCGTTCCAAGTTCTGGCTATTGAGATCTTCAGTAGAGCGTTTCAAGGTCATGGACCTCTCGTTTAATTATCACTGTTTTGTGAAAATGTAAAAAATGAAGCCAAATATGTCAAATACGAGGAAATTGTACCGTTACTGGGGCTTTATACGAAAAAGGCTTAGAAAAACCAGGGTTTTATATGACGGGGATACGGCACGGCAGTACAAACACTGTATTCAACTGAAAACACTTGTCGTCCAGGTAAGTTTAACGATTATACGCTGCATTTATTGATTTTTACTGCGCTTATCGTAGCGGTATACGATGTACGACACACCCATCTAACATTGCAAACAGATGTTATATATCCTTGATGTACTGATTTTTTAGCTCTACTGGCCGAAGGCATGGGATGAAGAGTTGTCCGTAGTCCGTCCGTCGTCGTACGGTAACTTTTGCCTTGTGAACACTCTAGGCCTTCATTATAAATCGGATCTTTACGAAACTTTGCCAGTGTATCAATGCAAGCTCGGACAAGCTTTGATCTTTGCCAAACTTAAAAAGATTGTTAATATCAATAAAATCTCGGACAAGTTCAAAAACCAGCCAAATCGGATCAGTAGGCCCTTATTTTTTCTAAAAAATGCTATTGTCTGCCTTGTGAACGCTCTAGAACCTTTATTTATAATTTGATCTTCATGAAACTTGCAAAGATTGTTAATAATAATAAAACCTAGGATAAGTTCGAAAACCAGCTGAATTGGGTCAGTAACCACAGTTATGGCCCTTGTTTTTTTCTTCTGAAAAATGCCATTTTCTGTCTTGTGAACACTCTAGCACCTTCATTTATTCTTTGATCTATACCAAACTTATACTGATTGTTAATATCAATAAACCTCGGACAAGTTCGAAAGCCAGCCAAATCGGATCAGTAATACCGGAGTTATGGCCCTTGTTTCCCCCCCTGAAAAATGCCATTTTATGCCTTGTGAACACTCTAGCACCTTCATGTATTTTTGATCTTTATGAAACTTGCACATATTGTTAATACTAATGAAAGCTTGGACAAGTTCGAAAACCAGCTGAATTGGGTCAGTAACACTAAAGTTATGGCCCTTGTTTTTTCTGGAAAAAAATGCCATTTTCTGCCTTGTGAACACTCTAGCACCTTCACTTATTATTTGAACTTTACCAAACTAACATTGATTGTTATTATCAATGAAAACTCGGACACGTTCGAAAACCAGCCAAATTGAATGAGTAACAGCAGAGTTATGGCCCTTGATTTGTAGAAAAATGGCATATTCTGCCTTGTGAACCTTCATTTCATTTTGCATCTGGTCTTTACCAAACTTTAAGAGATTGTTAAAGGGACACTGTCCGTAACTTTTAGTTTATAAAACACACAATAAATATGTTCGCAAACATTACACACTAACAATTATTGAATATTTACTATAAAAGCAAGATTGTTTAACGGAATTCAATCGCGGTACAAAAAAAAAAGTAAATCCGCTTTGTGCGTTTGAACTCGCAGCCCAATGTTGGTGAAAACGTATTACACTAATGGAAGTCACGTGATCGCAGAAAAGGTAAATATTGTGGGTCCCACTTTATTTACATATAATAATTAAAACTTTTTTTTTTCAAACTCAAGAATGTATTCCTACATATTTCTTAGTGTCTATCCTCATGTTTTCATGTATACATTTCACTGAATAAAAGTCAGACAGTTATTTGGTTATGCTCAATATCTGCTTACTTACGGACAGTGTCCCTTTAATATCAATGAAAGCTTGGACTTCGAAAACCAGCTAAATTGGGTCAGTTACACCAGAGTTATGGCCCTTGTTTTTTTTCTGAAAAATGCCATTTGCTGTCTTGTGAACACTCTAGCACCTTCATTTATTATTTGGTCTTTAACAAACTTACACTGATTGTTAATATCAATAAAAGCTCGGACAAGTTCGAAAACCAGCCAAATCGAATTAGTAATACCGAAGTTATGGCCTATTTTCTGCATTGTGAACACTCTAACACCTTCATTTATTATTTGATCTTTACCAAACTTACATTGATTGTTATTATCAATGAAAACTCGGACAAGTTCGAAAACCATTCAAATTGAATGAGTAACAGCAGAGTTATGACCCTCGATTTGCTGAAAAATGCCATATTCTGTCTAGTGAACCTTCATTTCATTTTCCGACAATAAAAAAAACCCAGCTATATCGGAGCAGGAACACCAGAGTTATGTTCCCACGAATTAATGAAATATGCCATTTTCAGCCTTGTCAACACTCTAGCACCTTCATTTATTCTTTGATCTTTACCAAACTTATACTGATTGTTGATATCAATGTAAGCTCTAACGTGTTTGAGAACCAGGCAGATCGAACAAGTAACACCGGAGTAATGGCCCTTTTTCAATATTTGGTAATTCACACTCCAAACTCAAGGGTCATGGGTTCAAATCTCACTGGAGTCATTTTTTTCCAGGAAATCTTGGTTTATGGGTTCAATTTTAATTTTAATTTTTTTTACATTTTTCATTTTTTTTTTTTTTTTTTAATTTTTTTTTTTCAATATTATTGTTTTTTATTCATTTTTTACCCCCTTGTTGATCAGTTTTACATAGATTTTTATTTGAGAACTTCAAAAATCTTCTTCTCTGAAACTACAAGAGATATGTTTTATTTATTATCAGCTTTGGATCTTCTACCAAGTTTGTTCAAATGGTGAACCTGGGGTCAAATTTGGGCCCAAGGGATAGCCAGTAGAGCGATACAGACCCTCTTGGGCCATACAGGGCCTCTTGTTTTACATATTTTGCATTGCCAGAAAGCCAACTAAATAACCTTTCTGATGGTGAAATTTTATTCCAAATAACGGTTAAATAAATAGGCAAAATGGTAATGTATCGCATTTTTTCTTTTTTTAACGCGTTTACGCGCATCACCATGTGTTTATTGTTTTGGTCATCAAACATTTGTTGTTTAATAAATATTTAAATAAGATGCATGGTTAAAAAGCCAAATAAATAACCTTTCTAATGGTGTAATTTTATTCCAAATAAAGGTTAAATAAATAGGCAAAATGATGTGTAGAAGGTAAAAGAAGTCCAGAGAAGACTTCAGTATACACATGTGTTCTACGTGTGTTTTACATAAAGGATATTCAGCGAACATTATTTGATACTTTTAGGGAACTTTGTTAACACTTTTGGGATCTAGGGAAACGTATAAATACGTTTAGGGATCTAGGGAACGTGGACAAAGTTCTTTTGGAAAACTTTGGCAAATAGGGAACACTTGATCTGGGGAACAAGAACACGTGTGTGTGTGTGTGTGTGTGTGTGTGTGTAATTCTAAGGTTATAGTCCACAAGCCCCTTGCGGAGTGAGGAACAAGAACACCCTCTGGGAGGGCCTCGTCAATACGAGGCGTGATCCCGAAGAATGACGGGATTTACTGAGTTTTCACGATTGCGTGTGAACGTTCGCGATTTCGGCAGCTTGCTTTTATAAAGCGTTCCTATGACACAGATTTGCTTTCACTACGAACTCTTCCGCTTTTTCTGTCCCGGTTTCTAAAGGTGTTCTAAACACTTTATTTCATCTACATTTCCGTCTCCAAGGCAAGTACTTCAAGCGACACATTCCATGGAAGTCTAGTCTTATATTTTTACCTCATATTACGTTAAATACCGGTAAGGTTCAAATACAAAATCTTTCTACTTGTAGAGCTGATGTTGTTTAAAATGAACACAAGTCTCAGGGCGGATCAAGGATTTCAGCGTATCGTGGGGGGGGGGGGGGGGGGGGTGGGGGGGGGGGGGGATCAGGATTTCAGCGTAGGGAGGGCGTAAGATTTTTGATATTTATCTACAATAACATAGACTTACATGTATGAATAAAAAAAGTCCGTTTTCAAATAAAAAGATTTAACAATGTGTTAATTAAACCACTCATTAGCCATTATGCGTCGAGCGAGCGAAGGGAGCCATAACAAAAAATTATACTGAGGGCGTGCATTGAAATTGTTTGATATTTTATCTACAGTTACACTGGACTTACATGTATGAATACAAAAAGTCCGTTTTCAAATAAAAAGATTTAACAATGTGTTAATTAAACCACTCATTAGCCATTATGCGTCGAGCGAGCGGAGAACATTTTTTATACTGAGGCATGCATCGAAATTGTTTGATATTTTATCTACAGTAACATGGACATTACATGTATGAAAAAAAAGTCCGTTTTCAAATAAAATGATTTAAGAATGTGTTAATTAAACACTCATTAGCCATTATGCGTCAAGCGAGCGAAACAAGCGAGAAAAAAAAAATATACTGAGGCGTGCAACGAAATTGTTTGATATTTTATCTACAGTAACATGGACATACATGTATGATCCGGAATTTTTAGGGGGCGCCCTCCCCCCCCCTGGATCCGCTAGTGCGTCTAAAGTCTAGATCTATCTATCGATCTATTGATTCTAAAACACCCACTTTCGAAGATATGTGCAGGTGTCATGGTTAGAACCAGTACTTAGCATTAGCAATGTGGATTAATTAATCTTGCACAAGGATTATCATTAATAACTGGCTATGGCAAGGATCGAACCCACGACCTTTCGATCTGAAGTCCGGCGCTCTACCACTGAACCACTTATTACCTGTCTCAAATTATTTTCCTCCAGCAATAATCCAATTCAGTTGCATCAAAACATCAAAGTTATATATACCTTAAAGTTTGCATCTTTTCAATTTCAAAAGTTCAAAATGTAATGTGGCAGTCAAATTCGTATTAATTAAAAAATGACTCCACAACACGAGTAAGTTTTGAAGAATATCGTAATGACATCACAACTCTATTTTCTTTCCAGTAAGTGTCTAAGACGGGACACAAAATATAATATATCTGTCTCGTCATTATTGTTTTGTTTGCTAGGTCCCCAGCAGTTGTTTGGAATTAAAGGAAGATAGATAGAACCTGTTTTCTGTACATGGTGATCAAATGTTTGATACTGTAGGTCACAAAATCTCATCTACAAAGTAATCTTACAAATATATACCCTGCCCCATGGTCAGGCCCCAGCTCGGAGTATTGCTCCACAGTCTGGTCACCGCACACATCTACATGCATTGACCAACTTGAACTGTGTACAAAGACGAGCTGCTTGCTGGGTCAAACGTGACTATGCAAGAACATCCAGTGTTACAAATATGTTGAACTCCTAACTGGAGACCTTGACCAAAGACGTATCAACCAAAGACTGGTAATGCTAAATAACCTCTTCTTCAACCATGTTGCCATCCTCCCTGGGAAGATAATCTAAAATTAAATCCAAGACCTAGTCGTACATCCCACTCAATTAGCACTAAAACAAATCCAAAACAAGTACTGATATTATAAATACTCGTTCTTCCCCAGAACCATAGTCCATTGGAATGCCCTACCTCAAAGAGTAGTAACCTGCCCCTAGAATATTTGCTGGCTGCTAGCCATGTCATTCACATGTCTCCCTAAAGCAAGCCCTATCTTCTTTTTAACCTGTTTTAACACTGTATAATATTCTAATTTAATCCTTAGCTTTATTTCAACTAACGTCTTGTCCAGTTGACGGCGCTCAAGTCTAGGTCCCAGCAGGGGGTTTGACCTTATTGAAGATAGATATAGATATATTATATTAATGCAAAAATCCAGGGCAATACCATGAGTATGTATACTTAAAGGGAATGTAGCGACACAGCCAAACCATCTATATTATTGAAAGTCTGAAAAAAAATGAATAAGGTGAAAGAATTATCAAATCGATGAATCGATAAACAAAGGAAGATATGATCATTGAAGGTCTGTTTAAGCGATATGAAAGGCGTCCATTAGAGAGCTAAGACATCACAATTCTAATGACCATTATATGGAATATGTTAAATAGAACAATTACTGATTTATTCCCTTTAAATATTTTGGTTAAAGTTTGTATGTAAGCTTTAATCTCCGACCACCCTACCTCTATACATAATGGATTGAAACTATCACACATCAGAGAAAGTAGGTTACAGCTTTGATATTCCTTAAGTTACAAGTTCTGTTTATGAAATTTCGTGAGTGAATGATATTCCAAAACATTCGTTTAAAATACGCTTATTCCGTAACAAATTCAATTGTTACTGAAGTCCTCATGTTTGCAATATATTTTGAAGATGTAGGAGCATATAAGCATGCTATTTTTCTGTTTTTGTATACGTCCTTTTTTCTGGTACACACTATGGTATTGAGTCTTCCGTACACAAGTCCCATCCATAAACAAATTTTGCATTCCGCACAATAACGTTGAAACCATTACACCAACACTGACATGAAAGTTCTAGGTACATTGCCCTTGTCAGAGGAGCTGTATTGATTTTGGTGTTGGTATGTCGAAAGGTCAAGGTGGACATGACCGTATATGCAGATACGTGTACCTCAGTGTACTTCGAAACCACAGCAATGACACTCAATAAAACTTCATAGTGAGACTCAGAGGAGAACCCTTTTGCATATCGGGTCGGAACATGGTAGTCATAAGAGTCCAGGTTACCATGACTTATATGAAATACGCAGTCCACACAATAAATTAAAAACATACATTCACACTCATGACATTTCATTAGTACATTTCCCTTTAGATTAGGAATAAAACCTATTGTATTGGGGTCAGTATGCCAAAAAGG
>JAWPHD010017979.1:0-42037 GCA_037043455.1 Cyrtodaria siliqua
AGGCATTGAAATTAGCATCTCAAGTTATCAAACCAGTCTCATGTTGACTTTAAAGATGAAATTTGTCCTAAATCAACAAATCCGTTGTTGATATGTTTTTAATTATTAAATATCATTATAAATACGATGTTTACTATGCTATTGATGTATGTTTAGTGAAAATATGTTTTTAAAGATAAAAACCGAAAAGGCGAACAGGCATTGCTAAAAAATCGAAACAAATCTAAGGGAAAAAACTCTTGCGCGAATTACCGGAAATGACGTCATTGGGAACAAACTATATTTTTTTTTACATTGGGACTGAACGCAAAACAGTATACCTTGTGTGAAAATGTGAGAATTAAGCGCTGTCAGAGGAAATGCCCGTGATAAAACGGTTACACCATGTGCAACCTTTAGGTTTGGAGCCAGAATACGTGTCTGAGGACGAAAATACATCGGATTCATCAACTGATGATGAAGTCGTACGCGGTGCAGGTGCAAATTGAGAGTTTTTAAAGACTATCGTGTCATGTCATTCGTTACGTTCAGTGGTTTATTACACTATTCACTAATCTAACAAAATAGCGTTTTTATACACTTACAGCAACAACAAACAAAAAAACAACGTAAACATTGTTTTCATCGAAATCTGACAGTAAGTCACCCGCAACACTGCAATATCTTGGTACATACACAATAACCGCGAAATGTAGTATATTCCGAATGAATGGACCTGGTCTATACCTATATATTAATACATGGATATATATGTATGTAACTCTATGGTAATACGAGCGTCAGATTTTTTTTGCCGATAAGTAGACATGGAACAAATATATTTATTAGATATTATCCATAATTGATAAAAAATGAATAAAAACAATAATAAATGAAACAGCATATAATTTCGGCGCCATAATTGCTATAGTATTATATATTTGCCATTAGTCGCCATCAACACCAAACACTCTAGAAGTGGTGTTTGCAATATGACACGCTCTCTAGTCTCCACGTGCCCCCAAATATCAATACAGACTAATAAAATATTGCGGTGCACTATTGAAGTGCAGCCTAATTTGGGTACATACGTCGGTATATCACAAAAGCACGCACCATTTAGGGAAACCTAGTTTTATGATATATTTCCTGTTTTAATATTGCAATTACTTGAGCGGTGAAATACCGCCGAGGGCAGACGCGTATTGCACAAGACGGATATATCACATGATATTTGTCGCGCACAAAGAGAGAAAAATACTATGATTTAAATAATATAGCCAAATGTATTATGAGAACGATATAGACAGTTAGTAAGTATACAGATCGAAAACAGGCCAAATATATCAAATTACCATAATATAAAGTATATTATTCTATTATACTTGTTTTACTTATTGCACGAGCTAAGAGGCGTTATTGTTGTTGCTTTGCCATAAAAAATTACTGAATTAATATAAAAGCTAGTAATATTATTAATTTTCTGCCTTGTTATAAATATCCATGAAACATTTTTTTTTTTTTTTTTCAAATCCATAGCCCTATATATGTTGATAATATATATCTATAATACTATTGGCAGAAGAGGGTGTATAATTTAAAATTATTAAAATTAAAATTTGGAAACAAAGACACAGTATTTATTTCACCGGATTCATTTAAATTTATATGCTGAACGTTCTTAGCAATCTTTTAAAAAAAGACGGCTACATAATATTAGCGCCGTAAACTCTTCATTGATTCACGTAAAGGCGCATGCTTCTAATTCAACAGCTAAACATTCACGGTGTATATAAAGATCTAAGACTATACACCTTTCTTCAATTTATCATACGTATACCCGATGAGGTGCTAAGATAATTGAACATAAATTTCAATCTTACTTCATGTATGAATTTCCTCAACGCCGGTCGAATAGGCGAATACAACTTGCTTGGAGACGGCGGGGTTATGCACTTCTCATTTTTATAGTCGAATATCGTTGGTACCGCTGTTGATTTTAATCTGCATGGCCTTTTGTTTTCGAAATTCAAAGATTCCCACGAAGTCAACTCAAAATGTTTGCTACAAACTCGCGCGTCTTTCGTAGGTTCCCACTTTCTCGACGAGTCGGGCGATTTTCTTCGGTAACGGTCTACCCACACTTCAAATCTTAATATATCATTATCTCGATTAGGGAAACGAAACAAACTTAGGTTATTATCTTGTCCTTCTTTATGCAAACTTTTTCACCCAGTAACAACACACGGCATTTTTAACGGTATACGGACAAATGCCCCCCCGGACATCTGCCCCCTGCTCATTTTTGTATAGGTGGACATTAGCCCCTCTGATATTTTTGCAAGGGTGGACAAATGCCCCCCCCCCCCCCCCCCGGACATCTGCCCCCCTACTCATTTTTGTATAGGGACAACTCTTAATAAAACAAGCCCCCCTGTACGAAACTCCCCTCAGATATGTCTTTTGCAAAGTGTTATTTTCATAATTCTTTCAAATTTAAGTAAATATAAGAGGAATTTTAATAACCAATTGAGCATGATGTTGTCTTATTGGAATTCTTTAATTAGCTGTTAATTGTCTAAACTGTTAATTGTCAATTATACTGACTGTTAATTGTCAATTAATTTGTTGCTTTTACACATTTGTTGTTTTAATTGGAAGTAATTTGAAACTGGCATGATGTACTCAATTTGCAAACTGCAAACATGCCTGACTATATATGGAGGCATATTTTCTGTTTTTTATTTGGTTGATTGATGTATGACTCAATCAATTATCTCTAATTATCAAATTAAAGGTCACACTTTTAAAACTTGATTGCAAACATATACTTCCTATAATTGTGTGCATGTAATTAATCTGTTTTTGTTGATCACACTTTGTTTTTTTTATAGCTCTGAATACTTACAAACTGGGCATTACCTGTGAATTATGTGATTATTCTTTTGTATGGATTTAATTAGTTTTAAGGTAACTGTAAATACATATTACATGTTATATTGTGCTGCATATATATATTGTTTTGCTGTTTTCCTTATCTGGACATGTTTAATAAAATGTTGAAAATACTGCTTGTTTTACTACAAAAATGAGTAGGGGGGCAGATGTCCGGGGGGGCATTTGTCCACCCTTGCAAAAATATCAGGTGGGCTAATGTCCACCTTGTAAAAAGTTCAGGGGGGCATTTGTCCACCCTTGCAAAAACGTGAGGGGGCAATCGTCCACCTATACAAAAATGAGCAGGGGGGCAGATGTCCGGGGGGGGGGGGGGGGGGCATATGTCCTAGATTCATTTTTAACAAGTACCATAAAACGTAATCCTACATAGACAATACTATACAACTCAATGCGACACCGTGAATCGTTTGGTACCAATGACGTCACAGGATCACGTGTCACTTACCTGTCTTCAAAAAGGGCGGAACTCGAAGCGTGTGCGCTATGGGATAAAATTGGCTACCGTGAGAAAACGGGACAACCAATAAGTGTAAGATTTGAAAATATTGTATATCATATACGTATATTTCCGAATATATACTCAAAAAACACGCTATATTTCACCTTTAAAGCCGTTTACATTGTGTCTATAGAGTTTGGATTCTCAAAATATGTAAGTTATTATATATATATACCTGGTCATCAATAGGTTTAGAAACGGTGTACATATATTGTACATTTGACTGTTGTTGGCAGGACAGCTACTTTAACATCTCTGTGGTCCATTAATCTTTGAATTGTTGCTTGTGTCACCATCCTATGTATGTTGTAAATGCCTGACAGAATGTGTACATATCAGTCAAAAACAACCATGGTAACTAAACATAGGAGAGCATCACATTCTCTTCTTGAAACATCAAACAAACAGTGGAGCACTGTGGTCTAGTGGTAGAAGATTGGACACAGGATCAAAAAGTCGTTTAATCTCCGCCATGACCATATGTGTTGTGTCCATGAGTAAGCCACTTTATCTGCATTTGCTCAGTTGGTGAGTGCTGGTTCTACCCAGGAAGACATTGAGAGTGATTGAAGTTTAGAGCTTTTGTTACATTCCGACTATCAATGTAAACTAAATAAGTTTAAACATAACTATCACTTTGACTGAGCAGGCACGTAGCTACCCTGAGGCACACCAAGGCAGTTGCCTCGGTTGAATGGGCGGTGATGGAGGTTAATGCCACCGGACACCCGAAATAAGAGATTTGTCTCGGTTAGCTACGGGCCAGTTGACGATCCTTGTTAGGAAGTATCGATTGAATTGGATTTTTTCAATAGCTCTTCAACAGATTGAGACCAAGTGAGGCATGTACGAGACTCGAACCCATAATCCCCCCCATCCCTAGCTTACTGGGTGAGTTATCTGCCAACTGGACCGCCAGGAACCCAATATCACCACCCTATTATAGTTTATTTAGGGCCGCCCAAAAGACAGAGGAAGGATACATGTATAGTAAAATTGCATCTACAAAATAATGCGAAACTGGCAAACAGATCCCTATGCTATGGTGCTTTAATGTACACCCCCAATATCCCAATCGTACTCCTATGTTTAATGTTATGAACCACACGAACTGGTGACTTTTAATTTTTGCCCTCTATTATTATATAATTTATTATTATATAAAACATTATAAGTGACCAGTACCTGTGTTATAAACAGCTCAAATTATATCAATAGAAATGTTTTCCATTTACTCCACGCCCCTTCCAAACTCGCCAACTTCCCCGACCCTCAACACAAACGAAAGAAATACTATCATGTATCAGGGAGTACGTTATATTACTCCCTGCATGTATCAAATACGAGAGATGGACACTTCGAGGTTACAGTGACTCGAGTGAACAGGTCATGTGCATGTGCCCTGGCATGCCCGATTTGGAAAAATGAAATTCATGAATTAACGCTTTTACGTGTCCGTTTGAACAATCATTTATGTCGTTTTTCTATTTCTAAGAATAAAATTATATTTAAAGTTCAATAAAGGAATGATAAACCACCTAAAACCCAGATACATCAGGATCAATCGGTAAACAAACCGCCGCCATTACTGAAACTAAGAACGCTAACGCGCTATGAATTGTGGGATACGCCAGGAATTCCGGCTTTTTCATTGCCCCATTATTGAATGAACAGAATAGAATAGAATAGACTACGTTTTATTGCCTCAAATGACGTTTTCGTAGAGCAGTCTACTAAAGTGTAGAATGCGGCAATATTTCCGGGATCTTCGCGTCCGGGATTTTTTACGGAGCATAATGAAACCGTAAGTGAAACTGAATGAAACCGCAAGTATTGGAATGGAATAAGTGCAAATCTGTATTTTAATGGAATAATACACTTTTAAAGAATAATACTCATTATAATGCTGTATTCTCGTGAATACCGTCGTGTTATACACTAGTCGATGGGTTTATTCGCTGCCTAATTGCACATGTAATGGTAAGGTAGCAATGAACAGTTTCTTTGAGTTTTTCACTTTGATAACGCAATCTTATAATTACACATGGTAGCAGTGAGACGTTTATCTCTGTTGTAATGCACACACTAACGCACACGCATCCCTTACATGTGAACACCTGTATTTTTGGTATGTTATATCATTTTTAACACTAAATAGGCATTACGTAATAACAAGTGCGCACACACAAACAAATAACAAGTCGAGTTATGGTTGTTTGAGGTGCAGTATTAGTTTCATATTGATAACATACAGTATTATACCAGGCAATGTTAATTTACACGTGCGACAAGATGGACTACATATTTATTGATCCATCTTGAGCTGCGTTCAAATATGTTGTTATTTTGCCTCATAATAAATGGTAGTTGGTATACTATTTTATAGTTCAGTGGATAGAGCACCGGACTTGAAATCAGAAGGTCAGGTGTTCGAGCATCGAAAGAGGCTAACTTTTTTTTCTGTAAAATTTACTGTTACCTGTGTATAGGTACGATGTGCACTGGTCGATGTAAAAACAGTAAATTATTTCTTGCGCTATATTTGCTCTCTTAAAGCTACATAGTCTTTATATCAATCGATTTATTCTTTGTAGGCGTGTCTTTATTTGTAACTTCGTGTTCATCAGCTCATGTCGATATCGGGTATTTAAGCGAGCAAAGATAGCGCAGGAAATCATTTACTGTATATACATCAACTTATTTTAGGTATACCATAAACCGTTCTGGAACGACAACGTAAGTGAACTGTGGAATAGTATGCGTATCCGAGAACGTGTAAAACTAGGGACGCTACTAGAAGAGCATAACATCGTGACTATACTTCAGCTCGAGACACTTTTAATAGACTTCTATGTACATCCGAGCGTTATTATAGGCGCAGTGTTTCATTTTAATGCGACGAAATGGTGGCTATATCTACTATTAAAGGGAATGTAGCGATACCGCCAAACAAGCTCTATTATTGAGAGTTCTGAAAAACTTGGGAAAAGGTGAAAGAATTATCAAGATCGGACGATAAACAAAAAAGATATGACCGTTTAAAGGTTGTTTTAAAATGGATATGGGAGCATCCATACTGATAAGTATGACGTCATAGTTCCATATTACCATATATGGAATATTGATAAATTTCATTTAAAACAAAAAAAATTTTTTACTGGTCATATAAAGCATTATAGCGATTAAGTATTTAATATTTTTCATACAGTTGCTGTCATTTCCCCCCTATAAATCAGTAAATTTACATATTTATAAATATTCGATATGTGGTCATTTAGAACCGTGATGTCATAGCTCTTAAATGGCTGCTCCCATCTCCGTTCCAACCGAAACTTCAAATGATCATATCTTTTTTGTTTATCAACCAATTTTGATAATTCTTTCACCCTTTATATTCAAGTTGTTCAGAACTCTTAATAATAAAGATTGACTGTGTTGCTATTGACTGTGTTGCTACATTCCCTTTAACAGTATTCTCCGTAATAACCAATCTGTTTTACTGCGTTCATCGATTTGCGCAAGGTGTTTGACTTTATAGATCGCGATATGCTGCTTTACAAGTTACTTTTATATAAAATTGATGGAAAGATATACAACTCCATCAAAAATATCTACACAAGTCTTTATCATGTGTCTGTCTTAATAGTACGCTTACTGAGTGGTTTAATTGCGCAACCGGAGTGAAACAGGGAGATAACTTGTCACCGACACTGTTCTCGATATTTATTAATGACCTTGTCCGTGAGATAAATGACCTTGACCTTGATGTCCCGCTTGATAAACGTAAACTGTCGGCATTATTATATACTGATGACATAGTGCTGTTTATAATAATAATAATAATAATAAAAATAATATCTTTATTTCAAGAGGATAACATATTTGGCTACAAGCCAGTCTAACATATGGTCCTCGGACAAAATAGAATATATTTACAGTTTATACAAACATGATTAAAACAATGGTACAAAAATAACAAAATGAATAAAATATGTCTAGAAGCTTCATGATTTTTCTAAAAAGGTAGTATTTTAGATACAATGATTAAGAATGATTGAACCTATATGTGATGTGTATACAATATAAAACTAATGTTTAAAACTCGTCAATTGTATATGTTTTTAACAATACAAATATTAAAATTTTAAGAATTACATTTTAAAACTTAAAAAATTACGTACATATTGTCAAGAAAGTGAACATTGTGCACCTGCATATACTTTGATTGACGTAGGTAATGCAGTCAAAAATGAGATATAGGGTCCTATAGAAACCACAGCGTCCAAACGCAATGGCATCGTAGGTCTGCACTGTACTGCAAACAAGGACTTGATAATACAATGAAAGAGACAAAAAACAACAGAAAGGGTGGTGAAGACAGGGTTACCGACTTGGAATGGTCAGTAGGCAATAAGGCCTACTGGTTAGCTTGAATCGATTTTATATATACGTTGTCAAATTGCATATATAAGAAATCATTTAAACAACACAATACATACTGCTGTAAGATGATTGTAACAATGAAAAGTGATGGTATATTGATTAAATATGAAAGTGATGTTGTGAACTATTTTCTGATTGAAATATCCTACCTAAAACATTCTAACAGTGTCAGCATTGTTCAATAGCAATACACAAACACGAAAGGGCCACTGCATTCTACGTGTTGGTTAAACCACCAGTCCTAATCATGAGCGGAGGAAATAACTGATATATTTGGCTAAATAGTTCAAATTGTGATACGAGCAAGAAAATGGTATAAACACATATTTTGTAATGTTGAAAGGTTACCATTTCACTATCTGAAATGACGTTTTCGTAAACCAGTCTACTGAAATGTAGCATGTAATCATTACTATTATATGTATATTAGCAACGAACTATTCACAAGCCTCAACAGCGCAGTAGATAGAGGCGCCGTGTTAGTGCCCAGGTAGGTAGTGTTCAAGCCTGCTGATTATAGTTTTTGTTGTTGTTGTTGTTTTTAAATTTTCATTGGTTTTCATTATTACAACAGTTCCTTTTACATTTTTCACTTTGATAACGCAATCTTATAATTACATATGGTCATACTGGTGTCATTTCGAATTTTTCAAATTCATCACTGATATTCGGCAGGTGCCCTCCTGATTTTTCAGGACTTCATCCGCGGTGCGGTAATTCGGTGTGCATATAATCCTAATACATCTAGGGATTCATGAACCTTTGGAGACCCTTTTAAAAGTACATATAAATATAAAACACACATTTGAGGGAAGTTTGGTGCTTTTGTCCGGCGTGTCTAGATTGGGTCCTAAAACCTGGGTTTTGGTCCCTAGCTATATTATGCAAATCAACTGACCGGACTAGTTTGTCCCCCATAATTACAAACGCCAAACACGAGAGATGATACTAGTATCGATCGAGGACGAGAATGACACATGGTAACAACGAACAGTTTTATATGTGTTGTATGCACACTCTAACGCACACGTATCCCTTACATGTGAACAATTGTATTTCTGTGATGATGTGTACTTCTAGCACGTCGTGTTACAAGGTAATTGTAATCAATATGTAAGGCATGTCAATGTATTTGAACAGAAAGAAGCGAGATCGCCCACACTGATTTAAAATGCTTGGTAGGAAGAACTGACGGTAAAAATCGGGAACAATGTAAGAAAAAACGGTCGTGGCATGTTTATGTCTCCGTGACAACATTTATTTTTTTCCATATTGTTTTAACACCCATGACTTGATATATTATTACGGTAACTTCTTGTCTCTCGGCAGCTATTTTACGCTTGCGTAAAACCTTGCTTGTTTTGTATTTTATATAGCTTTACAACATCTTAATGTTTATTTTGTTAGTTTCTTTGGATGTGGACTTTATTGTTAGAGAATTTCTTAGATGGGATGTAGTTTTGTTTACACGGTCTTGTCTATTTGGGTGCAGAAGACGGGATAATAGAGAGGATAGTGTACACATAAAATCGATTCAAGCTAACCTTTAGGCCTCATTGCCTTATTCCAAGTCTTCAACACCCATTATGTTGTATTTTGTCTTTTTCATTGTATTAATTATTGCTCCTTGTTTGTAGTACAGTGCGGACCTACGATGCCATTACGTTTGGATGCTGTGGTTTCTATAGGACACTATATCTCATTTTTGGCATTTACTGGATGCTGGCATATCCGTATCCCATTGTCGTCCCAGTTGTGTAGGGTGTCAAGGTCGTCTTGAAGTCTGATGCTGTGTGTTGGACTGTCTATAGTTATGTATACTGCTGTGTAGTCTGTAAAAATTCGAACTGGTGAGTAAATACTATATGAGGTCGTTTATGTATACATAGAAGAAACAATATGGAACCAAGGACTAACGCTTTTGCAACACCAGAACTAACAAGGACTTCGGACGAGGTTTACCCTTCCACCAAAACCATCAGAGACTTACCTGTAATGTCAGCGTTGATTTGTCGTAAAATTGACGTGTCCGAGAGGAAGGTGGCCAGTAGGCAGCTCGCGGCGGCTGCCTGCCTGCCTCTCTCTCTGCATGTGTGTTTTTGTTCGTTCCACTGCTGTGTTGGTCCCTTGACTCTATGTTGTTAAAGTTTGAATAGTAATTTTAAGTGATCAAACGCCTTACTGAAGTCAAGAAGTATCAAGTCACTGCTTTTTGCTTTGATGCCGAGCTCCAAAATAAGTCTCCAATGAGTTATACCAATTGGGTTTCACAAGGATGCCTTTCGCGGAAACCGTGTTGTAGGTCGTAAAGTATATAATGGTTGTATTTGGTATTAAAAAGGTGGCTTGTCATGTTAGAGGCGATAATGTGCACAATAACCATCGCTTTAGACCAGTCAGATGGGATGGTACCTGTGTCCATGGGAATTCTGGAATATTTCTTGTACTATAGGAGCACTTTTCGCACTTAACTCATTGAGAAAAAGAGGTTTGATCTTGTCAGGTCCACATGCTTTGGCTGGGTTAAAATATTTGAGGACACTGTTTGGCATGTTTGGGAATTTCGGTTTGGCTTCTTTGGTTCGTCCGAGTCAGCCATGGTACCTTTATAAATCTTTTTAGTGTAGTTTAACTGAGTTTTTCGAGGTCGAGTGGTGCTTTAAGAGAGAAGACAAACTGATGTTTGGAGTCGAGAATATTTGCCTTTTCTAAAGGAGATTGGGTGAGAGGCGCAATGCCGTTTGTGTCGTGTTTTGCATTTGTGAGGAGGGAGTATAACTTTTCTTCCTAGCAAAACTGGCCATTGAAGGATCATTTCATCACAAAGCTTTACATCTAGTATGTCCTTGAGGTAGTTTATAAGGACTGTCTTGATTTTGTTTGACAATGTGTCTCATTTTGAAAAAAAAGCTGTAAGGTCGTTTGTATTTTTAGATTTCGTGCATTTCTGGACAGTCAGTCTCTCTTCCGTACGTGTCTTTTAATGTCTTGGGCGATCCAGAGTAGGCTAAATTCAGTGCCTGTAATTTTGCAGGGTGTACATTTGGATGCACCCTTGGTCGAAACATTAAACAATATTTCTTCTCAAGAAGCGCATCATAGACTTCGACAGTTCTGTTAACTTTCGGGAAATCTTCTATGAAACTACGAGAGATTTAGGTCTAATAGGCATGTATGATAATCCTATGGTACTAAACCAAGTTTGTTTGAGAGCAGGGGTAAAATGTGAGAAAAAAAAAAAAGGAATGTTATTCTCAAAAACATTCCAAAATTACTTCCCTTTTCATTCAAATAAGAACGATTTTCGATAACATATAACAGTATGTTCCCAACATATTTGCTTTGCTTTTATCGACGACTTTGTTTACAAATGACGTTGTAGCATTATTATTGGTCATATCTATGCCACCTTACCATTGAACCTGAACATACACGGTATCCACACTCGATTATCGCCAGCCGTGGGTACAGTTCGGCAGCCGTAGGTACAGTTCCCTGTAAACAAAAAAAAAGTTTCCATTGGGGAGGACGTAAACTTGCTCATGACGAGCTTAAAGTGGAGAAAATGTTTCTGATGTGACAAAATGGCGATTTTTGGATGATTTTCGTTATTGTCGGAAGCAATTTTGACAGGTAGGCGCATATCATATAATTTATTTGTTAAATGATTGTGTTAATAAGGGGCTACTGTATCTCCGATTCACTCGGTTTTTTATTTCAATGTCCTAGCTAGCGGATTTAAAAAGTCATTCCATGTACAGTTTGAGAATGTCTTTGTTTACAAAGTTGAATCTGTCCTTGCCGTGCCTTTTTTTCGCATTTTAAAAGAAAATACATTGTTTATACATGGTTTAAGCGTGGAATTCGTATAGAAAATACATAATCAGTCTTATTTTCCTTCATGATGTTTTGGGGAGGCATTTATGGCCGAAAAAAAACAGGTTTATGCAGATTTTGGCACATGACTGTAACTTTATGCAATTTTGGTCCCCTGTCAGATGAGGCCAAGTAATTGGACGAAAAAATGCATTCCTGACTCTACTATGTTAAAATAAAGAACAAAAGCTGATCCAAAGTATCTAATAATATTTTTCAGAGAGACTGTAACAATGCCGAGATATAGGAAGAAAACTTCCCTAACGTTGTATGGTAGGAAAGGCCGGAACCGATCCAAAATAGTAAATGTAGTATCTCCAACTAAAAACTATAAACGGCCTTGTATAAGATCTACACCTATACGGTTTAAACGGCCAATCATATATTCAAAATCCCCTATTGTCAAAGCAAGGTTAACGACATCACCTAGTAGTCACTCTTCCTTGACAAAGATATACACGGCAACGAAATTGTCGGAATCGCAAGTAAAAATCAACGACTTCATGGCCGATTCTATTTTGGACGATGTTATTGTGACTCCTGTTAAAATTCAACAAGGACTAAGCATGTGCGTGCAAGAATGTTCACCAATCAGAACATTAAAGTCTAAGAAAACGTTACAATTTGGACATGCCACCACAGACGCAGCTGAAACAGTAACAATAGGAAAAGTCAGTAGTCAGGAGAATGTGACAAAAAGTGCAGATGAAATTTCTGAAACAATGCAGCTCTTGTCTAGACTAGTAAATGAAGGCACTTACTCCACATCTAGTATATCATTTCAGTTATTTCGCGATTCCCTTAAGTGGCATGCGTCTGAGAATACTTCCGCAATGCGATATTCAGAGGCGACCAAAGAATTCTTCTGGACTGGGAAACGTTTGCTTGGGGGTCAGTTTTTACGTGTGCAAATCCTCGCATAAAACGCGGGAACGACAGCATTCGCTATTTGGGCGCCAGACCAGACGGTAACCACGGAGACGCTCGTAGACAAGAGGGCCTGGTTACGCAGATAGCTACACAAATAACGTCACCGGATATGTAATACCGGGACTTGGGCCATCGCCGGAAAGGATCGTGCGAGTGGGCGTCGCTAGTGAATTACGTCACCGGAAGTATATGTGGTACCGGGACGAATAGCAACCGCTAAGGACGGGATTGCAATATAACGCGGGAGTGAAATATTAGTGCCGGGAACTGTACCGGAAGGACTCAGCTAGATATATAGCTTTGAGAGATAATATAGCGTGTGATATAGCATACATATACCATAGATATTCAGTCTGATTAAAACCGAAGAGTTTAATCTGACGTAGTGAACTTCATTTCAAACATGATTTAAAACATTGAGATTTCTACTTTGTCATTTGTATTCATTTGTATATATATTCATCTTGTTGTAAATAAATTTGTAAATTTATTCTTGATTCTCCCTTGGTGAGTTGTCTCCACTTGGTCCATCTTGTTACAGTGATATACAGCTACAGATCAGCACTAGTACTACTATGATACTAGAAATGGTCAATGGCATTGGGTAAATGCCGATGCATGCAATAAAGGTGAAAATGTTTGAAAAAACTTAATATGACGAGAACATGGCCTTCCAGTTGTTGTATATAACACCATTTATTCCTTGCTGTAATTTCATTACACAATTGTAACATAAGAAATGTCATTTCCAATAGTAATAGGTGGACGTTTGATTCAGACACCAATCTCCAAGCAGAGTTATCGTTCCTTGCACTCACATATATCTCTGCTAACTACTAAATTGCAAGATTTTGGTAAAACCTGTTAAATTGGAATATTTTTGCCTGATATTTATTTCTTGTGTAAATATAATTTTCAGAATATCTGCAAATTAGATGTTGAAAGATTTGAAATAATGCATGAAACAATTTAGTTTTAATCGGGATTATTTTACTACCAAAATAATACATACTTAGGTCTCCTCAATCGATACGTATATATATGTAAACATTTCAAACCGAAGCTCGATAGCAGAAAATTACTAAATATTCTAACTCATAGAAAAACAATTTGAAAATATTGAATATAGGTCTATATTTTATCTTTGCGGATCACGCAAAAGGATTTATTATAAACATCGTCATAAACTTTTTTGAATAATCACGTGACCTAACCGTTCGCCCTACTTTCTTTGAAGTTGACATAGTCAAAAGAGAAACGAGTGTACTCTGGGTAGAGATTGTTCAGATACATTAAGTTACATAGAGTGTCCTTAAAACGTAATTAATGTGATGTGTTCAACTATGCAATAATTAAAATTAAGCTATCTATTCCAAAACATCTAAATACCAAATGCCAGTTATCATAAATGATGAATTATAAAAAGGGGACTTAACTCCGGTTTTCTTAAATACTCATAGAAACCGTTTATGGAAGGATCGAAGATGTATATAATTATATATACAGTACTTCTTCATTAGTGTTTTCGAGATTACACCACTATCCCAAAGGAGAAAAGACTTTAGCGTCCGATTTTATTGGAACTGTACCATACTCCTGCCATTTTTCGGAACTGTACTAGCTACCTGCCAATAAATAATGGAACTGTACCGTACTCCTGTCATTTTTTAATACCCGGTCAAGTTTAAAAACCCACACCTCTTTTAATAACATGTTCTGTGGGCTAAAATTTGGACTGTTTATTTAGGAAATATTATATTTTATGGCAGTATGTCTGAAATCTCGTAAACTTGACTATTTACCGAGTACCAGGTCTCTAACTTTCTACAATCACATTTTTTAGCTTAATTTCAACCTTTAACCTACCGTAACTCGCATATAGGTTCAAATTACACGGGAATCAGGTGACATACACAACATTCCTTCCAAATTAAAATGGCCTATTCACTTTTCTAATAGTTTAAGGCTAACAAGTCATACTAGATTTACAAACCCTTTTGAAACTTTTTTTTGTTTACCGGGAACTGTACCTACGGGTGCCGAACTGTACCTACGGCTGCCGGTAATCGGGTGTGGTATCACGTCTATGGAAATGCATTTTATGTGCTCAATTTAATTTCTCAGTATATGTTTGCATATTCATATCTTTTGATTTTAATTCACTAATAATATATTAAAGCTATGGTAGAATAAGCAGACAAATTCGGATTTCAGTACATGCAAGCAGGTTTAAAGTCAAAATTGAAACTGGATTAATGGAGGAGCTGATTTTAATTCTTATGAAAACTTCAAGATTGCCATGTTAATTTAATTGGGTTCCTGTTTTACATCATGGAAAATGCTCATAAATATTTGACAATGACCGCTTAAAGAGAATTTGGGTTATCTGTTTGGAAGCGAATTATCTTTGGAAAAAGCATATTTTTAAACAACCACAAATTTGACCTTCAACTCTTTAATACAACTGGATTTATCATCCAGAAACAAATTATCATTAAACTAGAAACAGATGCCCCCACTGAAAACAATCGTGTAAAACGTAAATATTGACAAAAAAGGGGCCATAACTCTGGTAATACTGGGTCGATTTTGACGCCGAAACGATATGCACATCTTAACATCATAGGTAAGCATCCTGTAACATTTTTAAGCAATCAGCTGAAAAGTGTGGAGGAGGTAGACACACAAACGTTTCGGGATGGAAGGAAGGACGGACATGGCTAGCTCTAAATAAAAAGTATGATTAGTAACCATGACCTTCACCACCAACTCAAGTGTGTCAAAATCAACAGGGTTCATCCTCACATCATGGGCATGCTCAAGTTAAGTTGAAAATAGTTTGGAGAACTCAAATGCTCATCTGGGAATGAATATGATGAATGGACAGTGATCACTATAGGACTCGGTGATCACTATATAGGACCTGTTGGTTGCCTAGAATAACTAGAAATATACTAAGAACATAACAAAACAAGAGCTGTCGGAGAAGAGCGCAGCTCGACTATTCGATTTTTCAGAGAATAATACATTATATAGCCAGTATATACCATCAGAAAACAAGGCTAAAATAATGTGAAATGAGACATATTTTAAGGGCTATCAGAATTTGTGTTCCATGGGAGCCCATGGGTTCAGGAACCAAAATTACTTATGCAGCCCTTAAGATAATGCTATAAGGAAGCCCATGGCCAAATTTGGTTGTGGTAGGATAAGAAATGTAACAGACAGACTTGTAAACACAGCTTACATGCAAACCTTGATGTGGGACGTCGACGCCGGGGTGATTACATAAGCTCTCTTAGTCCTCGAATAGTCGAGCTAAAGAAACAATACAGACATAATGACACCTGATAAACATTTTATTATTGCACTTAAAAATAAAGTAACATAAACAACAATAAATACAACTTATACAATTAACATTTTCAAACAATCAATCGTCCAAATAACAGATTTTAGTTGAACCACTTTCAACATATTTTAATAAGTACAAAATAAGCACAATTAAACATCATTAAAACAAAAAATCAGGGTCGGATACCTACTGATGACATTTATCCGAAGGTGAAGAAAACTGTAACCTATAGCACACAATTTACAGATTCCCAATATAACACATATCCCCAATATAACACATATCATGTCCATGATTCATAAATAAAACAATATGTTATGGCATTATAAACAATCAAACCTCCACTACCTTTTAAAGGGACACACGGCAATCTCGATATTTTTTTGTATTAAATATGACAATAATATAAAGCGAATTGTTTTTGCATATTTCTAACTGTTGATTATATTGCACCAGTAATATATTTAAACCAATGGTAGAATAACGAAGACAAATTTGACATCTCAAAATTGTCTTTTAATATATGCAAGCAGGTTTCAAGTTAAACTGCTACTGAACTGATACAGATGCTAACTGCAATGGTTGATAAAAACTTCAAGAATGCCATGTGTCCCTTTAATAAAAGTTTTACCATGCAAATTAGAACTCCTTGTCAGAGACCAGAATTGTTTAAAGAAAGCTCAAAACTATAGTCGGAGGGGTGACCTTCAAGTCTATTGAAACTTGTTCTTTTTTTTATATATACATGTAGTTACAATAGTTTTGGATTCACCCCTCTAGACATGAATGTATTAACTTATCTGAAGCCAAACAAACTGTTTAAACCAAAATGGTAGTCAACCAGACCACCCACTTTCAATATACCACATACATGTATTCATATAATTTCAATTTGCTGCAAACATACCCTGTCTTCATACCTACTAGTATTCCTGTAACAGTGTTCTGTGTTCATAATATACAATATTTCCCCTAATAGCGGCTCCCTAAAACAAGTGCCCCCTTCCCACCTTTAAAAAACACAAAAAAACATCTTCAAAAATTCAATACATTTGACGAAGTTCTAAAAGTAGCAGAAAATAATAGAAAATATTATGTTGGCACACTACGGTTTATTGTTTTTGAGTGTCAGAAAAGTGAGAAACAGGTACTATTTATATAATCAAACCTAAAATTGGACTTTATTGTGTAACATGTTTAGTTTAGAACTGAACTGAACTGAATTGTGGTTTTAAGGCGCACCAACACATGAAAGGTTATATGGCGCCTAACAGGAATGAACGTGCCAGGCTCTTAATTTATATTAAGATCAAATATGGAGAATCGGCCTAGAATCTTCTTACCTGCAGAACTGCAGAGTTGCTGCAATTATATTGTAGACACTTCATTTACGATGAAGCCACGTTGCCACGTTTTCATACGTAGAGCCATGATAAAAATGTTTGGTTTAGAAAGTACAGAGGTACTGTTCATACATGAAACTTGACTGACTGGTGTTTTACATCATTTTAGCACATGTTAGGCCATATACGACGGTAATTTTTATTTCATTTTTTGAAACTTGAATTGGACCCTACTGGTGTATATTTTTATGCATATGTTTAGAATTTACATTTCCAGTGATACAAGAACCCCCACTTCCCACAACCCGAGTAGACATATTGAAATTAAAATGTGTTCAAAGATGATCACAATGAAGTTTAATACTTTATTAATTATTCTGATCTCACCTAGGTAAAAAATTATTATGAGAACTATATTTTAGTTTGGGGAATATAACAGATTTCAAAAAATAAATGCTATTCATTATGTACAACAATATCCATTCAAAACTTCACAGATTTGGCAATAAAAAACATCATCATTGGAAGATCACAAAGCAAAGATTGCACCATTTACATCACAGTACATGATTTAATGTTTTACATGTCAATTGCATCTGGAACGTGCATACTAGTTTTGAGCCAATTTACCAATAGTTTAGGGCGCACATTTCAGCTAAAAACAGTCTATTAAATCATTTTAAAATTATTTTATATTTTGAATTTTGTGATTCTTGGTTTCAAGAAACTCATTACTCACTGAGAGATACAAACACTTTCTCACAGAAATTTAAAGGCTCTTGTCAGTTCTCAGAACTCAATGATTGCATCATAATGGCATGATGTGATGCCATAATAGTAAATACCAGGCCGTGATGTCATGATAGAAACAACTAAATGAAAATATGAATGAAGCATTCTGATTTGTTCAGTGATAAAAAATGCACCAATGAAACCAGTTAATTTAGCAAGGTTCAAAAACTTACTAGAACTGATGAACTGATAAAGCTTTAACTTGACATTAGTTTTAACTTATTTATTTTTACATCGATTGTAACGAAAGCTCTATGAACTTATTTGAATCACTCTGGATGTCTTCCTCGATAGAACCAGTACTAAGCAAATGCAGAACAAAAAAAGTGTCTTGCTCAGGGACACAACACATACGGCAATGGCGGGGATCGAACCCACAACATTTCGATCATGGGTCCAATGCTCTACCACTAGACCATAATGCTCCACTTCACATTGAGTAATGAGGTTCTTAAAATCCAGAACCACAAAATTCTAATAATAAAATAATTATAAACAGATTTAATAGACTGTTTAAAGGGTTTTCAGAATTTCCTGAACAATTTCACAAAAGTCTGATTATACTACAGTTGCACGTTTTTGTTTTTCAAGGTATCATATTGGTTTGAATGGTTGAAATAAATGATTGAATTGAATTGAATTGGGTTTGAAGGCGCACTAACACATGAAAAGGTTATTTGGCACCTAACAGGCATGAACATGCCAAGCTCACCTTCCAGGTACATAGAGATAAAATATGGAAAATGGGCCTAGAACCTTCTCACCCTGAACTGCAGAGTTCCTGCAAATTCTATCGTAGAAACTCCATTTACGCTGGAGCTACGTTTATTGTTTTTCTGCCACTGCTCTTTTGATGTGAGCGAGATAGCACCTGCAACAATGAAGGGATCATGTTGAAGACCTTTAATGAACATGAACAAAAAAAGATAAAATGAACATGAATTTGGGGGGATTCTACCCCTCTGCCTACCCCTCCAAAGGGATCTGCAGTGGCCCTATTCTTTGCCCCGTGACCAAACGGGGGCACCTGGGAACCAATAACTGGCCTCATGTTAATTACACATTATTCAAATTGCAATTTTTGGTAAATAAATGTGTCTTAGTTTTGAAAATAGGTCAAGAAATAAATATTTTACAGCAAAAAATACATTTTTAATAGGGCTTTTCCCTGAAAACTGCTTGATTCTGGGACAGCAGAAACATAGACAATTGCAAATGACTTCATTTAGCCTTCCAATTTTGCAAAAAACTTTCAAATGTCCTATCAAAAACAACTTTCAGATGAGAAACCGATTTCCCAACGTAAGGCATTTTTATTTACCAATGTCCCTTTAACTGATATACAACTTATCTACTACCGGTATTTAAATTGTAATTTTTTTCTTTCAGAAATAAGTGCCCCAAACCATGTAGTATATATTTATTCTACTAACATGTCTGTCAGACAGACAACCTTTCTAGGTCCCCAGCAGGGGTTTGGAATCAATGGAACATAGATATACACTTACAAAGGCAATTTTTCGTCACATGGGACAGTAATCAAGCAATCAGGTGCAATTTAAATGAAACTGGAATAACTGTCAGTGTAATATTATGTGTACAAAGCCATGTCAGTTAAGAAATAAAATATTTCCAGCAGGTTTATATTGTGTGAGATCAAAACCTGGTGTTTGGGACTTGAAATACATCTAAACCGGGGGCCTACGACCCTTGGTATCGATGATTTTCAAGTCCCTCCCACCTGATATTGATCTGGGGCAATATAAACCCGCTAGAAATATTTTATTTCTTAAATAGAATTCAGTTGTCTTTACCTGTTGGGGTGGCTCTAACTTTACATGCTTTGCAGTGAGCGACATAAGCAATTAGGCATAATAATAAATAAAATTTCACTTTGTTTCAATGAAATGTTTATTTTATATGACACTTGTTTTTTAAAACGATTCAAAACTATTAAAAACTTGCAAGAAGCTTGTTTAATTGAATAATTTAAAAAAATGTGTTCCATAAAATAGATTTTATATTTTTTTAAGGTTTTGATGAGATGCCAGTTAACTGATTGAAACAGTCGAACACTGTCATTGCCATGGCAGGCTTTTAGTCACATTTGGTATAAAGGCAATTTTTGCCAACCTTTCTGGTTCACACAAATCCCTTTTCTCCACAGGTGTTAGGGTGCTGAATACTCTAAATGGACAACTTTCACTCTAAAACAGAATAAAACCCATTAAAAGTACCATTTTCTACAAATACTACTTTCAACAAATACTGAATGATTCAGTATTTGTAGATTGATGGTACTGTTTTCATTGGTCAGATAACTATTCTGGGATATTTAGTGGTTTTATGTACCTTTAATGGTTTGTTCTCTTGTTGCGCTGGCATCTGCCAAGACATTAAGTACTTGCTTTGTGGCTGTCTAGGCTTTTTACCTTTTATGTTCACATATATATCATCTATGTGTTAAACTTATATTGCCTATTAATGCTGCCTTGTTTGTCAGAGAATATTACTTGTTTACACTGTTACATTTTATTGGGAAGACAATAGGGCATTAAAGAGTGAGGTTTGGTGTACCCTAATACCTGGTTTAAACTTGCAGCGGCCTTTTTGCTACTGACCCTTCCAAGGCGGCAGGCATATTGTCAACCTGTTTGTGTTTGTGATGTCGGATGCCTTGCTTGTTAACATTGTAATTCTTGTTGTTTTAATGTGTATTATTGGTTGACTGTGTTCTGTGAAAGCTACATTTTCTGTTCAACTTTGTAAACCTACTTTTAGTCAAATTTGTCCATTTAAAGTCTGTACAATGACCTACAACATGTGTTTTTTACCATCTTTTGGTATTTTGCCCATATATACACTACTCAGCTTTTATTATCGGTCAGTTTTTTTTTTTAAATAAAAGTTTATCAACAATGTAATCTGAAATAAATGATTTCAGATTACATTGTTGATAAACTTAATAAAATATTGGTATGTGTTTCGGTGATTTCCAGTTTTTAGTATTCCTTTTTGGGTGACAGATTATAAAAGTTAAGTAGTGTATATAAGTATATAATACCGTACCAGGTCAACAGAGTATGCTGATTATTAGAAGACTCATATTCATAAGGAAGACTTACAATAAATAAGGAAGATTAGAAATAAGTAAACATTATTTTTCACGAAAGACACAAACAAGCTAGCCCGCAACTTTCAAACTAAACAAAGGCCATGTTTATCTGCAGTGTCAGGATTATAGAATTGTAAGCTGTACTGCTCTGCAAACAATAGCTTTAAAGTTCACATCTAAAATTATGCGTTTTTTTTGAGATTTTTTTCTTCTTCGAATAGTTAATATTATATAGAGTTTAATAACCAGTGTTATTGAGATATGGGAAATATCTCCCGAGGTAGAAATTTTCAGTATCTCAAAAACACTGGTTATTAAACTATATATTACATAATTTAAAATGATATTTTGTTAATATTTCTAATGATTTACACCTTTTTACACCAGTTTGCACGAGAATGCCAAGACGCGGTTACGTCATACAAACAAAACAAGTGGAACAGGAACTTTTCGTTAATTTCCCTAATCGTTATTCCCCAGTGGCGGAATCTGACGACGACGTCAGTAAAACAATCGGAACGTCATTTGGCATTCCCGCTACTGACGGAAAAGGCTGAGCAATGTTCCGTACTGTGAAATATCTCCCAGTGGGAGATATTTCAAAGTAGAGCAAACGAGTAGATATAGCTTTTCTATTCCCAGTATTTCCTATACAAATCACAGACAAATATGTAATATGAAAATAATATAAATATTAATTCCTTTGCTTCAATATGTGAAGCAAATCAGTGAAACAGTGTTTCTGAAGTGATCACTTGAAGATTTAAATTGTAATCATCAATCCAGAAACTTTTATGAAACACAAGACTCCTATTTGAAAGAAGCAGTGTGAAAAGAGTTGGTTTATATTCTCATCTCAAGATGACATTAGCATTTGAAAACCTAGACATCAACATCCAACGATATTAAAACAAATGCATGTATGAGAAAATACCAAGATGGCAGGAAGAATCTTCTAGATTCTGGTGGATGCTCAACTTCAGTTCTTGGCTGTTCTTTAGGCAGTATGGTGATTGGTTCATAGATGCCTTGTGCCAGCATTCTGCATGGCAGACCAAGCATTTTAGAAGTTTTATCCAGATTACAAGAATGGAAGCATTTCAAACATCTGATTCAGATTGCAAGAATGGAAGCATTTCAAACATCTGATTCAGATTGCAAGAATGGGAGCATTTCAAACATCTGATTCAGATTGCAAGAATGGAAGCATTTCAAACATCTGATTCAGATTGCAAGAATGGGAGCATTTCAAACATCTGATTCAGATTGCAAGAATGGAAGCATTTCAAACATCTGATTCAGACTGCAAGAATGGAAGCATTTCAAACATCTGATTCAGATTACAAGAATGGGAGCATTTCAAACATCTGATTCAGATTGCAAGAATGGAAGCATTTCAAAAATCTGATTCAGATTGCAAGAATGGGAGCATTTAAAACAACTGATTCAGATTGCAAGAATGGAAGCGTTTCAAATGTTTGATCTGCACTGCAAGAATGGGAGCATCTCAAATGTTTGATCTGCACTGCAAGAATGGGAGCATTTCAAATGTTTGATCTGCACTGCAAGAATGGGGGCATTTCAAATGTTTGATCTACACTGCAAGAATGGGAGCATTTCAAACTTCTGATCAAGACTGCAAGAGCATAATAATTTCAAATGTTTGATCCATACAGCAAGAATGGAAAAATTTCAAATGTTTGATCCAGACTGCAAGAATGGAAGCATTTCAGACTTCTGATCTGGACTGCAAGAATGGAAGCATTTCAGACTTCTGATCCAGACTGCAAGAACGGAAGCATGTAACACTTCTGATCCAGACTGCAAGAACAGAAGCATTTCAAATGTTTGATCCAGACTGCAAGAATGGAAGCATTTCAAACTTTTGATGCAGACTGTGAAGGTCTTGTGGTAGTGAAGGCCTCAACTACACTGTCTGGGTGGAGGTCTATGCATTAACTTCTGATGCTGACTTTAAAGAAGTTGTATTGGTGAAGGCCTCAATGACACCGTCTGGGAGGAGGTCTATGCACTAACTTCGGATGCAGACTGTGAAGGCGTTGTGGCGGTGAAGGACTCAACTACACCGCCCGGGAGGAGGATGGGGATGATTAAATCATCCATGTTAGGCATCACAAGCACATGCTGAAAAACAACAAGTATGTTCATAAATATGAGTATGTATGCATGCATGGGGATTAACATCATATTAAACACTTTTCAGTCATATCACGAAGGTGTCTACTTGTGGCAGTGAGATAATGCTCAACTCTATAGTGGTGCCACATTAGAATACAATGCAGTAGACACATGACACGTTACCATGCCTAGTCACATTCTACTGACACCCAGCTGACCTGTCCTACATGACACGTTATCATGCCTAGTCACATTCTACTGACACCCAGCTGACCAGTCCTACATGACACGTTACCATGCCTAGTCACATTCTACTGACACCCAGCTGACCAGTCCTACATGACACCTTACCATGCCTAGTTACATTCTACTGACACCCAGTTGACCAGTCCTACATGACACGTTACCATGCCTAGTCACATTCTACTGACACCCATCTGAGCAGTCCTACATGACAAGTAACCATGCCTAGTCACATTCTACTGACACCCAGATGACCAGTCCTACATGACACGTTACCATGCTTAGTCACATTCTACTGACACCAGGCTGACCAGTCCTACATGACACGTTACCATGCCTAGTCACATTCTACTGAGACCCAGCTGACCAGTCCTACAAGACACGTTACCATGCCTAGTCACATTCTACTGAGACCCAGCTGACCAGTCCTACATGACACGTTACCATGCCTAGTCACATTCTACTGACACCCAGCTGACCAGTCCTACATGACACGTTACCATGCCTAGTCACATTCTACTGACACCCAGCTGACCAGTCCTACATGACACGTTACCATGCCTAGTCACATTCTACTGACACCAGGCTGACCAGTCCTACATGACACGTTACCATGCCTAGTCACATTCTACTGACACCCAGCTGACCAGTCCTACATGACACGTTACCATGCCTAGTCACATTCTACTGACACCCAGCTGACCAGTCCTACATGACACGTTACCATGCCTAGTCACATTCTACTGACACCCAGCTGACCAGTCCTACATGACACGTTACCATGCCTAGTCACATTCTACTGACACCAGGCTGACGAGTCCTACATGACACGTTACCATGCCTAGTCACATTCTACTGACACCAGGCTGACCAGTCCTACATGACACGTTACCATGCCTAGTCACATTCTACTGACACCCAGCTGACCAGTCCTACATGACACGTTACCATGCCTAGTCACATTCTACTGACACCCAGCTGACCAGTCCTACATGACACGTTACCATGCCTAGTCACATTCTACTGACACCCAGCTGACCAGTCCTACATGACACGTTACCATGCCTAGTCACATTCTACTGACACCAGGCTGACCAGTCCTACATGACACGTTACCATGCCTAGTCACATTCTACTGACACCCAGCTGACCAGTCCTACATGACACGTTACCATGCCTAGTCACATTCTACTGACACCCAGCTGACCAGTCCTACATGACACGTTACCATGCCTAGTCACATTCTACTGACACCCAGCTGACCAGTCCTACATGACACGTTACCATGCCTAGTCACATTCTACTGACACCAGGCTGACCAGTCCTACATGACATGTTACCATGCCTAGTCACATTCTACTGACACCCAGCTGACCAGTCCTACATGACACGTTACCATGCCTAGTCCCATTCTACTGACACCAGGCTGACCAGTCCTACATGACACGTTACCATGCCTAGTCACATTCTACTGACACCCAGCTGACCAGTCCTACATGACACGTTATCATGCCTAGTCACATTCTACTGACACCAGGCTGACCAGTCCTACATGACACGTTACCATGCCTAGTCACATTCTACTGACACCAGGCTGACCAGTCCTACATGACACGTTACCATGCCTAGTCACATTCTGCTGACACCCAGCTGACCAGTCCTACATGACACGTTACCATGCCTAGTCACATTCTGCTGACACCAGGCTGACCAGTCCTACATGACACGTTACCATGCCTAGTCCCATTCTACTGACACCAGGCTGACCAGTCCTACATGACACGTTACCATGCCTAGTCACATTCTACTGACACCCAGCTGACCAGTCCTACATGACACGTTACCATGCCTAGTCACATTCTACTGACACCCAGCTGACCAGTCCTACATGACACGTTACCATGCCTAGTCACATTCTACTGACACCCAGCTGACCAGTCCTACATGACACGTTACCATGCCTAGTCACATTCTACTGACACCCAGCTGACCAGTCCTACATGACACGTTACCATGCCTAGTCACATTCTACTGACACCCAGCTGACCAGTCCTACATGACACGTTACCATGCCTAGTCACATTCTACTGACACCCAGCTGACCATTCCTACATGACACGTTACCATGCCTAGTCACATTCTACTGACACCCAGCTGACCAGTCCTACATGACACGTTACCATGCCTAGTCACATTCTACTGACACCAGGCTGACCAGTCCTACATGACACGTTACCATGCCTAGTCACATTCTACTGACACCCAGCTGACCAGTCCTAGTACTACTTTTTATATGCTGAATATATGAGAAACATATTTGTAATGGTAAACAATATTTTCAATTTCCTCCACAACCTGGGAAATTACTGTATACAACTGAACTTCAACAGTCATAAAATACAAGATAACCACCCTAAACAAGGTTCTGTTTCTTAAATATAATCTGGCGGTAATATACACGAGGGCAAAATTCTTGATATGTGGTCATTATTTAATAATGCTGTCTTACCGTAGATAAAAATTGCAATATAAACTGTAACATTGTCCTGATAGTTGACATTTTTTTCAAACTGTTTACAGATAATTTACATTTTCAACCAGGATTCTTAACAATAGTCCTTAACCAGAATTGGTCGGAGTGGGTTTGCCATGTTGGTCAACTTTCACGTTAAATATAAACACTGTGGAACACATAGTTGTATAGTCGTTTCACGTGTCGAACATTTTAGCAGTACAAGTTGTGTTTACCTACATCATGTGACCGGTACAATGAGATGCATATTCAGGAGTGAGTCAACTGAAAATGAAATCGGTCATAACCACAAAAGAAAACAAGAGGTCAATGACCTTGAAGCTCTACTGATTGATTTTGATTTCAGGAAGTAGTCGCTACAGACTTGTTTTTTGAAAAATTATTTTTAGCCGTGGCGGCCATCTTGAATTTCCGGCCGACCTGAAATTTTGCTAGGATCAATTAGACATCAAGAGCAACATTTCTGTGAAGTTTCATGAAAATCCGTCAAGTAGTTTCACAGGAATAGTCGCTACAAGTTTTCATTATATAACTCTATGTAAACAAAGATGGCCGCTGACAGCCATGTTTAACGTCGAATCAATAATGTTTGACTCTGATAACCATCATGTCATGCTGATCATTTTACAAAAAGTCCCATATCAATATCACTTATAGTTTTCAAGACGTAGTCGCTACAAACTTCTTTTTTAAAAAATCTTATTTTAGCTGTGGCGGCCATCTTGAATTTCTGTCCGATCTGAAATTTTGCTAGGATCAATTAAACATTAAGAGCAACATTCCTGTAAAGTTTCATGAAAATCTGCCAAGTAGTTTCAAAGGATTAGTCGCTACAAGTTTTTACTATATAACTCTATGTAAACAAAGATGGCTGCTGGCAGCCATGTTTAACGTTGAATCAAAACAATTTTTGACAAGGACCAACATCATGTCATGCTGATCATTTTACAAAAAGTCCAATATCAATATCACTTATAGTTTTCAAGTAGTAGTCGCTACAAACTTGTATTTTGAAAATCTATTTTTAGCCATGGCAGCCATCTTGAATTTCCGGGCGACCTGAAATTTTGCTAGGATCAATTAGACATCAAGAGCAACATTCCTGTGAAGTTTCATGAAAATCCGTCAAGTAGTTTCAGAGGAGTAGTCGCTACAAGTTTTCATTATATAACTCTATGTAAACAAAGATGGCCACTGGCAGCCATGTTTAACGTCGAATCAAAATAATGTTTGACTCTTATAACCATCATGTCATGCTGATCATTTTACAAAAAGTCCCATATCAATATCACTTATAGTTTTCAAGACGTAGTCGCTACAAACTTCTTTTTTAAAAATCTATTTTTAGCTGTGGCGGCCATCTTGAATTTCTGGCCGATCTGAAATTTTGCTAGGATCAATTAGACATTAAGAGCAACATTCCTGTAAAGTTTCATGACAATCCGCCAAGTAGTTTCAGAGGAGTAGTCGCTACAAGTTTTTACTATATAACTCTTTGTAAACAAAGATGGCCGCTGGCAGCCATGTTTAACGTCAAATCAAAACGATTTTCGACAAGGACCAACATCATGTCATACTGATCATTTTAGAAAAAGTCCCATATCAATATCTCTTATTGTTTTGAAGAAGTAGTCGCTACAAACTTATTTATTTTAAATCTATTTTTAGCTGTGGCGGCCATCTTGAATTTCCGGCCGACCTGAAATTTTTCTAGGATCAACTAGACATCAAGAGCAACATTCCTGTGAAGTTTCATGAACATCCGTCAAGTAGTTTCAGAGGAGTAGTCGTTACAAGTTTTTACTATATAACTCTATGTAACCAAAGATGGACACTGGCAGCCATGTTTAACGTCGAATCAAAAAGCTTTTCGACAAGCACTAATATCATGTCATGCTGATCATTTTAGAAAAAGTCCCATATCAATATCACTTATAGTTTTCATGAAGTAGTCGCTACAAAACTTGTATTTTAAAACTCTATTTTTAGCTTTGGCGGCCATCTTGGATTTCACATCAACACAAATTTTTGCTAGGATCAACTAGACTTTATGGGCAACATTTCTGTAAAGTTTCATGAATATCCATCCAGTAGTTTCAGAGAAGTTGTCGCTACAAATAAAAGTTTACGGACAGACGGACGGACGGACGGACGACGGACGCCGCACCACGGCATAAGCTCTGCTGATCTCTGATCAGTAGAGCTAAAAACCTGATCTATAGCACAATGTTTATTATTACAATTTAGAATTTGTACCAACCTGAAATTCCAGAGCCAGTTTCTTTTCAATCCAATCTGTAATGTGACTCATAGTTACCTCCCTTACTCCAACTTTAGGTTTAGCAACCAACCAAAGTTGTGGGTTACCACGAAAACCATACCTTAAAAACAAGTTAAAAACAGTTACACAATATCTAACTCTGATGTGAAATCTTCAGAATTACAAGAATCATGAAACATACCTTTTTTTTTCACAAAATTTATATATCAGGGTTTTAAAAGATTTATAGTTCTTCCTTTTGTTGCTGTTTGGGGACTGCTAAAAGCAGCCGGTCAGCTAACCAAAGTAGGAGGATAAATCAAGACCTACAGGATATTAAGAAAAGCCCATTTCAGTAATTAATTTTTCCTGTTTTAAAAGCTTGAAGCACAAATATATGTTCACATTACATTTTTACAGAACAAATAATGTGCTGATGAGCTGTTATTCAACAATTCAATTCAATTTGCACCCCTTACTTTTCTATGTGAAAATGAAAGTAGGTGAGGCAAACATTATGTTCATACTTACAGGGTTGTAGCTGACCTGAAATGCATAAATAGGCCCAAGAAACTAGGTGGGTCCATGGGGGCATGCTTCCCCCGGCGTTTTTTCCCCTTCAAACTTAGCTATGTTATGGTGCATTTTGGCATATATCCGACAGAACACTTATTTGGTATTTAAAGAAATATTTTTTGACAAAATTGAGAATTAACAAAGTTGAATTACCTACACTGTAAAATAAAATAAGAAACAAATGTTGACCCTTAACCCAACACCTCCTCCGGCTTCAGTTGTTATTGCATTTTTTAACTTTTCAAATTGATGTATAGTCCCAGGCCTAGATGACTCATGTTTTATCCTTACCATAGCCTGTCTGACGGCAAGGGTGGAATGTTGATGGCCATCGTCCCGTTGAGTTTCTGCACCTCTACTGTGAGGATGAGGGGCGTGTTCGACACCTCCGTCATCGCCTTTTTGATGTATTTGTTCTCGGTGGCACTTTGGAAAAAATTGGACGCTGTTATCTTTGTGATGTACTTCATAATAGTTTTGCCAGCTCCACCAGGTTGAGCGCTAAAACGAATCACGTATAATTTTGCTTTAATATCTTTATATTGTTAAGGGGTTCATCTGATGTGCTTTCAATCATTTAATTTTTTTATGTACAGGGGAATAGCTAGGCCAAATTGACAGCATAATCCCGATATTTAACTCATCCTAGTGGGTCAGGGGGAATGCTCCCGCTGATTTCCTTTGATGTTAGAATGCATCAGGTTCATTCTGACATATATTTCAGATTTATAGTAAAGATAACTACATTTTTATAGCATTTTTTTAATATTTCGATTTCTGAAAATTATGCGTAGGCCCGGGCCTATTTTCATTGATGTTGTCATGTATGTATGGAGTGAACGTCACTTTTAACAATCTTTCCGTCGTATCACGACAGGTCTACTTGTAGCAGTGAGCTCAATGCTCAACTTTATTGTGTTGCCATGCTGGAATACCAAACCATAGACACATGACATGATACCCCACCCAGTCACATTATACCGACACCGGCCCGACCAGTCCTATAACTACCTTTAAAATGCTGAACTTCAAGCAAGGAAGCTACTTTGATATGACCCAGCTGGGGATTGAAACCATGACCCCTGCATGCACGGCTCTACCACTTAGCCACATCGCAGTATCACTGACCAAGTATAAGAATCAGTGACCTTACACATATAAGGTATTCGGCTGAAGTGATTCTACTGAGAGCTCATGCATGAAAAATGCAGCATGTGATTGTTACATGAATACAAATATTCCATAACTATACAAAACAATTAGTTAATGTCATGTTTACTTCTAGTTTCTCTGACAGCATCAATTATGTAATAATATGATTTATGTCATAATAATTGCTATTATAGGTAAAGGTAAATGTTTAAACATAACTATTATATATAACAAGTACAATTCAACCACATTTCATACCATCGCTCCTCCACCTTCTAATTCCCAGCCTCCCGCCCCCATCCAGCCTCCCCGCCCCCGAACTGACTTGAAATATGTAAAGAGTACAATAGCAGTGTCTACTCACCCCTCCTCATTAGTAGCACCAGTTTCCTCCTCTTCATCAGTAGACGACTCAGCACTGTCTTCCTCATCCGAGTCTGTGATGGCCGACCTAAAAACAACAACAAAACCGTATCATAGCATGTACACATTATATACAAAAGCCGTTAATGTGCTTCGACCAGAATTTGTTAATGTGCTTCGACCAGAATTTGTTATGCTCCCATAAGGAGGCATATAACGTTAGCCATGTCCGTCCCGAGTGTCCGACATTCCGTCCCGAAAAGTGTGTGTGTCTATCTTCTCCCACAGTTTTAAAACTTTACAGGATACTTACCTATGATGTCAGATTTGTATATCGCTTTGACGTAAAATCGACCTTGCATTACTGGAGTTTCAGCCATTATTTTCGGCAAATTTTATGTTAAAATATCTTGTGTGTCTATCTCCTCCCATAGTTTTCAACCGACTGTGTCTATGATATCAAGACGTGCATATCAATTCAGTGCCAAAACCAACCATGTATTACATCAGTCCCTTTTGTCGTCATATTTTACGTTCGCATTCATGTCCGATAGACACATCTATTTTTTTTTGGATGTCCATGACATATCACGCTCACATCCATACTACTGATAAGACTCGACACATCATTGAATTACTTTCGTTTTATGCTTGAGCCGAATACTTGCTCAGCATACCATTCCTGTGCTATGGATTTGAATCCAAGCGATGTTTTATCATCTATTTTCAGACTATTCAAATTGGACAGAATCAACGTATTTGATATTTAGGACCACTTTGGCCACAAAAAATTAATTACCTGGTTCTCAGGCCACTTTTTCTGAGAAGAGATGCGGGCGGGCGCATTTCTTTTTACAATTTTACAGTGGTCAACAGACACGCGGGCGATTTTTTTTTTTATCCAAACTTTTAATTCCAATACATGTATTGATGCAAAATATCTCAAAATACATGTGCAATAACCAGTTGGATCAGCTCATCTCTATTGTCTATCATTACCTTATCATTTCTTCCCGACTTATGCTTCTTTCAATCACAATAAGTCCGTATATTTGTATTAGATCACGCATGAACTATTGCATGTTGTTGTGAGACTTTGTCGATTAGACGCTTGAATAAATCGCCTGTTCTGTAGCACCTACTAGTTCCAAGCGTCTCAAGCGTCCGACTCCTAGATTAATACCCGTACGACTGCAACACTTACAAGCTAGCGAACAGAGCGGCAGATAGTCGGCCGCGCACCAGTCTACCCACAAGGGGATTCCCCTGAGGTAGTTGCATGTAAAAACCGGAACGAACTTGGATGCGGAACTTTTTTTCCGATATTTCGGTAGCGCATTTCCAATTTTTATTTTATTACTTTTGAGATAAAATCGGCAATGCGGCACCAAAAAAAGACATGCGGGCGGACCTGAGAACCAGGTAATTAATTTTTTATGGCCTTTCTGTACAAAATAGTACTAAGTTCATACTTATTGTAAAAGTACTATATAATTATAATTACTTCTTCTCTGCTTCTGTTTTCTCCGACTTGTCTGTTGGTACTTTTGCTGTTTTTAGCTTCATAAGATTCACTTTTGTTTCTATCGTCATTTTGAACTTGCCGCTGTATGTCAAATCTAAATCTACCCAGAAGCCATTTTCATCCAAATATGGTTTGTTGGCTCGACGAATAACCGGGACTTCAGTCCCTAGATCAATGTCACTGATTGTTAGCTGTTCCATGAAGTATGGTATCTGTAATAAAAATGTAAGGTAAGTTAGGTGACCAGCAGAAAGACTACGGTACTGTCAGCAGGGATACAGTACAAGAAAATAGCAATGCTACAGAAAACCGGATGTTATCATTTTCATGTTCAACATATCACATGTACCTGTTGATATCACATGTACCTACACAGGGTCTTCCATAGAGTATTTTAAGAACATTACCGCTATCCCTTACCATAATTTAAAATCTAATTTCCCCCTACTCCTTAACTGACCCCTTATCCTTGGATCTCTCTGCCTTATCCCTTAAAAACATCAGTAAACCTGCAACATGCATTATACATATCATAAAATAGCTCCTTGTAGGCTATACTTTTAAAAATCCTTTCATTTGCAGTTGAAATATACTTTAAATGGCTTCTAAACACCAACCCTATGATATTCAAATTTAATTTCGCCTATCGGTTAAATTACTTCTGTGGAAGACCCTGCTGCATCATAGGTATATGTACACAACATGGGTACATGTACACAACTGAACATAAGCTACCCAGTTCTTACACTTGATTCAACATGAATAATTACTCATAATGTGAAGTGATTTATCACGTATTTGATCACTGGTGCGAGTTCAACTATAGGGCAGGAAATTAAAGTGGTGATTTATCAAGTATTTAATCACTACTGCGAGTTCAACTATAGGGCAGGAAAATTAATGTGATGTGATTTATCATGTATTTGATCACTGCTGGGAGTTCAACTATAGGGCAGGAAAATTAATGTGATGTGATTTATCATGTATTTGATCACTGCTGGGAGTTCAACTATAGGGCAGGAAAATTAATGTGAACATTCTCGCCCCAGGCAGCTTAATTTGTGGCATTATTTCAATAAACAACTAATTAACCCACACGCGCATTTCAAACCGTTTCACAATTTATCCTGACACGACTGGCAGACATGTGTCCATCGTCCAATGAAATCGCGGCAATCATGTCCGTGACCTCCCAACGATAAACATAGCTACTAGCAGAAATCGTTTCCAAATAATCCCTGAAAGTCATTTGGACCTTCCATCAATCAAATACAGAAATTCCTTAATTTGCAAATTTAATGTGTCAAAATAATGATTGACAGACCCACGTGACGTGATGTTTTTGTTTAGATAATCTAGCCGAAGAATTTTTTGTGATGAAAATACATTTTCTTTTACTCGAAGCACTCGTTTATCAATGCGATTTTATGAGGTATTTGATGTATTTCATTGATATACTCTAATTAAACGTATGTGGAAGTGCATACTACACAAATAAGTTGCATAACTAAGCGATATGCGCATGTCATGGGTTTTCGCGATTTCAAAACAATCACGGAAACTTTTTCTCAAGTTCTGAACTTTCGCTTTTGATAAATAATGTTACTACTTCTTAAACAATTCCTAGGGAAAACCCTATTCATGCCTCTTGCTTTCATCTAATTCCCTTTAGTTCAAAGACAAAGGTGTAGGAACGTTACCATGGTTACAGATATTGGGGGCCAAGTGAATATTTTAATAACGTTTTTGTCTTGTTTCTTTGCTTGTCACACATTTAAATGAACACAATAGCTTCTTTTTTTCCTGTCAACTGGTTAACTGTACACACTGTGACATTAAAAGTTCCATACACGAGCTGCCAAGCAATTTTTTTGGATGGTCAACAAAAATAATGGGGTGGTGTGTGTGTGGTGCTTGGTGGGGTGGGAGTGGGGAATAAAATTAGTTTGTATACTGTCACATTCATCATTTTATGAATGAAGTAACACAAATATGTAATAGACACAAAGAAGAACCGTTTGATTTTTTTATATGAATAAATACAATTAAATACATTCTCCCTTTCTTTTTCAACTAAGTATAATGGTCCAAATTATGCAGCGGTCCATCCCGTTTAACACGAATAATAGTAAAGCGCCAATTTTTAGGGCAATTACGTGTTCTTAAATGTGGGGCAAGTGACATTATGGGCAGGGCAAGTGACTTTTGAAAATCCACTGGGCAAGTGGATTTTCAAAATATTTCCGGAACCCTGCACTAATAATATATTTAAACCTATGGCGGCAAAAGAATTTTTTTTTTTTTTTTTTAATCAGCTAGCTACGCCCCAGCCAGTGTCTCATCTCTTGAAAGTAACACTGATCTGAGTAATACCAATAAAATGTCTATAATCCTGGAAATTGACTTGGTAATGTGCTGCGACATGAGTCTTGATGATTACAAGGCAATGAAGCAACGACAGTTTGCTACAATCAATATGTCTCAGTCTGCAGGGGCATACCTAGCCATACTCCTATACGCCTGTGCGTATAATTCAGAATTGGGTGTCGGAAAAATGAAAAAGCTAAAAGTGAGAAAAATGCAATAAAAAGTGAAGCCGAAGGGTGGTTATGGTGAGGTGTAAATAAATAAAAGAAAAAAAGAATGACTAGAGAATTAGTATAGCTTCAAAATATGTTTCTAAGTCGCTCATAACAAAATTTACAGGGGAAGCCCCGGCAAAGGGAGGCCACATGCATGCACAAAAATCAATCTAGGTATGCCCCTGGTCTGCGTTAGCAGTTAATTAAAGTTTTAGGTAATGTTTATTCCTCAAGATTTGTCTTTAAAAATCAATACAAATTTCAAGATGATTTAATTGCTTACTCATTCCAACTGGCACACAACTGTTAACTAGCATTACTCTGTGACAGATACCTGTATTAATGATGATGTATCAAATAACAAGGGACAAAGTAATGATGAACAACTTAAATCTTCTTCTTGGTATACACTTTGAGACCAAATAAAATTATGTGAGGTTCCAGTTTCCTGACCGGCCCCGTTTTTTAAGGGCCAATCCAAATACTTTATTAAATTTTTAATATTTAAATGATGTTTTCTATCTTATAAATAGATATATATTTTGAAGTTAGTTTATTACGTTTTAAAAGTGAGTGAACAAACAAGAAATGTCACAGACTGTAAGTGACAAAATTAATACTCACAAAGTGGTTTTGACCTTTGACCTCTAAGTGTGACCCTGACCTTGGAGCCACAGACCTGGATTTTGCGCGTGACACATCATCTTGTTGTGATGAGCACTTGTGCCAAGTTATTTGAAAATACGTCCAGAAATGTCGGAGTTATTAACCGGACACGAAAGCACTTCTTTTTTTACCTTTGACCTCTAAGTGTGACCTTGACCTTGGAGCCATGGACCTGGATTTTGCGTGTGACAAGTCATCTTGTTGTGGTGAGCACTTGTGCGAAATTATTTGAAAATCCGTCCAGGAATATCATTGAATTATTGACCGGACACGATTGTATGGACTGACTGACGGAAGGTGCGACTACTATATATATATATGCCACCCTTTGTGGGGGCATAATGACAAAATATAAAATATTTTTAGAAAATAAAATATTTTCCATACCAACCTACCTTTTTTTCCCCCCAGCATATAACAGGAACCACATATATAATTTTATTTGGCCTTATAAATATCTATTATCATCTAGTCAAAAACCTTAACTGGAGTAATAGACTGGCTACCGTCTCAGTGGCTACTGTTTAATTTTAGTTTTTAGGCAATCAGAATAAATTTTATGATTAGAACGTATGGAGAAATTTGATTAAGTTTCTAATAACTTACATGAATTTTCGACAATTTTTTCTGCAACTTGTCTTTCACCTTTTCCGCCCAATATGTATCCCGCAGAAAATCATAGAAGCAGCGACCCAGAAGGGCATTTACGGGAATTAACAATGGATCACAGATAATACCTCGTGGGATAGCACCGACACTCGCTTTAGATTCTCCGTTATTACTGTCCGGTTTGTCCTTGCTTCCCATGTGTGCGGGACTTGTGGGGACACTGCTTCCCTTATCACTGGGGATCAAGCGAGACATAAACAGCACAAAGTCTCTGAGATCATTTTCTGATGACTGGATGTCATCAATAGATGGAGAATTTGTGCTTAAGGATGACACAGAATCTGTCGAGTTCTGCCTTTTATGTTTGAAGCTATCCGAACTACTAGAACGCCTGTGCCTTGGTAAATTGCTTAATATTCTACGAATTTCTAAAATGTGATTTTTAAGAGGCACACCTTTGGCTGCGGCATCGAGTCTTTTAAACCACTGTTCTTTTTCATGGCACGTTCTGGCGAACAGATACAGCACAGAGGCATCACATTTCTGCTCGTTTACAACTTCAAACGACGCGAGCACAGAATCAGCACTATTGCTGGCACTCATTTTACCGGGAGTCTGGTTTCCACTTCCACCAGAACTAGACTGGTTCTCCTGCTTCATACTCTGTTTCTTACCATCCTTGGCTAATGCTATACAAATTGGATACTTTTTACTCCACAACCTCTTCTTAACGAGCTCTGGGGGAAGCAGCAGAATCCTGCTACCCTCGATGTCAAAATGTCTCTGGTGTATGAACTGAGGAGTCGGTGCTGGTTCATCCCACATGGCGCGTTTAGGAATGTTGACTTTTGGCCTGCGCATGCGCAAGGTGGTGCCTTCCAAGTGAACAAAGACGGAATGTGTTTGGTTTATTGAGTAGGTCTCTGGCGAGTACTCTAGACATTCATTCATCCAAGACTGAAATAAATTGTAGAAAAAAATATTTCTGAAACTTATTTTATCCTTCCTCATAAATATTTTTACAGAATACCGATACACCAGTATTTGTTTGTTTGAACAGAGCTCCAGATAAGCTTTCATGTCAAATGGTATTTTACTCCTTAAAAAAATCTGCTATGCTGATTTTGATTTTTTAAAGAGTAAATGTTATGTTGCTTTTTACTAAAAACTATGCCTTTATTATATTAGAATTGTAAATTTTAAAGCTGAATACCAAAATTTGCTTATCTAAGGCTCTGTTTCAATATTTTTTTGTCTTTTTTAGCACATGTTAGGCCATAATTATATAACCACGGTCTATTTTTTGTACCGCCTCATTTTTCCTGGGTAGAACCAGTACTGTATACCTCCCACCATCTGAAGAATCGACACTTTCTCATTTGACAAGTTGAGCTCCTAATGGGATTCGCAACTGTAGCAGTGAGAGGCGAGAAAGTTTTAGATGCAGCGTCTACTATCCTGACCATGGATGTGCATATCAATATCAGCTACATTCAATTATCACCACTACCACACTTATGTGCCAATAAAATTATTACCGGTGAATAATTAATTTCTCATAACAATGCCTTTTATTAATAGACATATCTGAAGTAACTATCTTGCCAACAACAGCCAAATTTTACAAAATACGTACACCATTTCTAAACCTTATGACGACAAGGTATATATATATAACTTAAATATTTTGAGAATCTAAACTCCTCAGACACAATATAAGCAGCTTTAACTAGCCAGGCCAAACCCCAAAACTGGAGTGCTGAATTAAGCATAACCAACTCGTAATTCATTTTACGCAAATTCAATCACGGGTATTTCAAGAAATGGGAAAATCCTATACTTTTAATCGGTACATATACATGATTTATATTATATGACCTCAACAGCTGGATAGAGTTTTGATGAACGGTTTTGTAGTGTAATTTTGCCATTATTTCGCAGGTTAGTTTGTTTTATCGTTTATCAACATAATGGAACTTTTTTGACAACTTTATTAACTTCCAGTTGCTTATAGGAAATTATTATATATCATTTTAAATACGTAGTTTTCATTGGCTGAAAGGCAGTCACGTGTAAGTCATTAGTACAAACTATTGACTTTAGAACGTTTCCTATCCGGTTTGATCTGGTTTTGCGGTCAATAGTCTTTTTTTGCAGGCCAATAGTCTTAAGAATAACGTTACACTTTCCCATGACGTGATGTCAAGCATGTAAACAAGTAAGCAAAAAGTAATGCAGTTTATACGATTCACTATAATAAACAAGAGGGCCAAGATGGCCTTAAATCGATCACCTGAGACCTGGCACATTATCAAACTTCTTCGAAATCTTATGGTCATATACAATCTGTGCAAGTTTGGTTAAGATTGTTCAAGAATTGTGGGCTCTGTTGTGTATAACAACATTCATATAAAGACACTGACAAAGTCTGGTAAATATCAAATACAAAATGAAGGTGCTAGAGTGTAACACCTTGGGCAGGGCCAAATGTGACCCCAGGGCTACATGTAATATATGAGAGCTTTGTGGTTTCAGAAAATAAGTTTTTTTAAGTTTTTCCCATAGATACAAGTCTTGTTAAACACGACTCCTGGGACGGGGTCAAATTTGACCCCATTTTCACCATTTGAACAAACTTGGTAGAGGACCATAATCTTATAGTAAATGCAAAATATTAAACCTCTGGCTCTTGCATTTTCAGAGAATTTTTTTCCCTATTTATATATAAGTCTATGTAAAACTGTGACCCCCAGGGCGCAGCCAAATTTGACACTAGGGTCACCATTTGAACAAACTTGGTAGAGGACCATAAGCTTATAGCAAATGCAAAATATTAAACCTCTGGCTGTTGCAGTTCCAGAGAAGAGATTTTTTCAGTTGTTCCCTATACAAGCCTATGTAAAACTGTGACCCCCCGGGGCGGGGCCAAATGTGACCCCAGGGTCACCATTTGAACAAACTTGGTAGAGGACCAAATGCAAAATATTAAACCTCTGGCTCTTGCAGTTTCAGAGAAGAAGATTTTTTAAGTTTTTCTCTATACATGTCTATGTAAAACATGTGACCCTTGGGGCGGGGCCAAATGTGACCCCAGGGTCCCCATTTGAACAAACTTGGTAACAGACCATAAGCTTATATTAAATGCAAAATATCAAACCTCTGGCTCTTGTAGTTTCCGAGAAGAAGATTTTTAAAAAAATATCCTATATAAGTCTATGTAAAACTGTGAGCTTTGGGGCGGGGACAAATTTGACCCAAGGGTCACCATTTGAATAAACTTAGTAGAGGATTATAAGCTGATGCTACAAGTAATACATGAGAGCTCTGTGCCATGTGGTTCCATAGAAGAAGATTGTTTTTCAGTTTTTCCCTATAAAACTGTGACCCCGGGGTGGGGCCAAATGTGACCCCTGGGTCACCATTTGAACAAACTTGGTAGAGGACCATAAGCTTACAGCAAATGCAAATATTAAACCTCTGGCTCTTGCAGTTTCAGAGAAGAAGATTTTTTAAGTTTTTCCCTATACATGTCTATGTAAAACACGTGACCCTTGGGATGGGGTCAAATGTGACCAGACGGTCACCATTTGAACAAACTTGGTAAAGGACCATAAGCTTATAGTAAATGCAAAATATCAAACCTCTGGCTCTTGTAGTTTCCGAGAAGAAGATTTTTTAATTTGTTTTCCTATACAAGTCTATGTAAAACTGTGACCCCCGGGGCGGGGACAAATTTGACCCCAGGGTCACAATTTGAACAAACTTAGTAGAGGAAAATAAGCTGATGCTACATGTAATACCAGAGAGCTCTGTGCCTTGTGGTTTCAGAGAAGAAGTTTTTCCTATATGTCTATATGAAAAACATGCAAAATCTCAATATACAAACTTTGGACCCACAGGGCACGGCCATTTTTGACCCCTGGGACTTCATTTAAACAAATTGATAGTCCAGGCATTGGGGATCATTTTAAAAGAAAAACTGTTGAAATCTGTCCAGCGGTTCTGGAGAAGAAGATTTTTTAAGGTTTCGACCAGATATGGTACTGATGGCCATCTTGGATGCCGCGCTGAACTAAATTGAACAAATCTAAAAAGCATTCATCAAAGTATCATCCATGTGAAGTTTGTTTAAAATTAGCCATGCGGTTTCTGAGGAGAAGTCGTTTGAAGAAAAGTTAACGACGACGACAGACGACGGACGAAGAGTGATCCCAATAGATCACCCGAAGGCTCAGGTGATCTAAAAAACTATCTACTTCTTTTTCAGTAAATACAGTGTTACCTGCCGAATCCGATCACCCTCGTGCCCAACAAATTTAGCCAATATAGACAGGTAGTCGGATTAAATTTTCTATCAAAATTTTTATTTATGGGAGAAGATGTACGCTACTGTGATGTATGTATGTGACACAGTTTTTATTTGTTTAAGTTTGAATTTTTCTTTTAATATGCATTCTTCTGCAATATTTCTGAGTTCATTTATATTTCTAAAAAAGCTTCATTTTTATAAACAGCAAAGTTTTTAGAATTTTTTTCTAATGTTTTCAAAACATCTGTCAATGCCACAGACAAAGTCAAAGTGATAATTTTGTTTGCAATACGTATACGTATTTACCTGTAGTTGCAATTTTTTGCTCAAAATACTCTCACCTCAGAGTCATTATTTGTCAAACACATTAACAATACAGTGTACCGTAATAACCTGGGTACGAAAACACAGACACTGATTATCACACCTTTCGTGACTAAAGTGACCATTCCGGTAATTATGATTTAGTCAACATATGGATATGTGTTTTTGTATATAAAATGTTGTTTTCGGACTGTTTTGCTTGGCCGGTATTCGGAATAGACAGTGTTCAGATTATACGAGTTTTGCTTAATAGAAATATATAAGGAAGAAAACGGGACTGTGAAGAAAAGTTGGTGTGGGCAGTAATTTGGATAGGACAGTGCCCAGATTCGGCAGGCAACACTGTAGTTAAAACTACTCATCCTCGGGAATGACTATTGACCCTCCGCAGTAACTGTTGACCTCGACTTCGTCTCAGTCGATAGTGTACTGCTTCGCGTCAATAGTCACTCCCTTGGATGAATAGTTTTAACTACTAACCTCAACAGAAGTAGATAGTTGTATTCTATTCATCCTCGGGAATGACTAATTGACCCTCAGCAGTAAACTATTGACCGAGACTTTGTCACAGTCAATAGTTTACTGCTTCTGGTCAATAGGCACTCCCTTGGATGAATAGTCTTAACCATTGACCTCAGCAGCAGTAGATAGTTGTATAATATCGCTTGATCGGTGATAGTGATATGTACATGTGTATATTTTAAAGACTCATTATTAGACAATGACAACTGCTTCTGCCTGAAGCAGACAATGTTTGAATCCTGTTACGGACATGATAAACAAGTTATCGAGATCTTACTCCTAATCAGACATACAGGTCTTTAATGGTTGTTTTAGAACTCTCATTTGTTCCTCAAACAAGATCATAATTATGCAGCCTTCATGCCATTAAAGGGACACACTGCAATCTTGTTTTTTGAAAAAAATCGACATTCTTTTTTCTACATAGCGTCCTGTTAGTTTTTCAACATAACTTGCATTTGTTTAATAATAATATTAATTATGAGAATACTTACCGCCAAATATATTTTTCATATTATTAAGTGTGAATTATACAGCACCAATAATATCCTTAAACCTACAGTAGAATAAGACAAAAACAAAGAAACTCAAAATTTTATTTTATTACAAGCAAGCAGGTGTCTAGTCAAAATAATACTGGATAAATAAATCGAGACACTAATCTCAGTGCTTGATAAACACTTCCAGATTGTCATGTGTGCCTTTAACAGAGATTTGTTTAAACTTTAAGATATGTAACTATATATGTTAATTGTTTTGTTATCATGCAAGAGAAATCAAGGTTTTATTAAGGCAGAAACTCACCTTATATGAGCAGTCCTCTCCTTTAGGTTCCTTCATTTCAGGGACAGGGAAGGGTGGCAATTTGTCCAGTGGTGGATCTTCCGGAATTGGCTCCCTTTGTTTGGGCTCTGCCGTCACCCACAAGTACAACATCCATACAC
>JAWPHD010017980.1:0-42033 GCA_037043455.1 Cyrtodaria siliqua
TTATTGGGATGACAGTAGGGTAAGTGTGAGGTTTGGTACACCCTAGAACCTGGTTTAAACCCCCATCGGCCTTTTTTTGCCACTGACCGTTCCAAGGCGGTAGCCCTATTTTCAACCCTTGTGTGTTTATGATGTCTTATCTTGCCTTTTATTCATATATAGTGTTCTCTGTTTCTTTGTATGTTTGTGGCTACTGTCGTCCTTGAATGCTACTTTTCCTGTTCGATGTAGATATATTCGTTATATCTACTTCTAATTAATGTCGATATGTACTTAGCATTTTCTAATGATTTTTGCTTGTTAAACAAGGCATCCATCAGGGCTGAATATGTAGTCCTTATTTATGACAAAATCTATATACTCACGTTGGTCTGCTTTGTTTTATTAACCCCAACCCGCACGCACGCCCCCCCCCCCCACCCCCCACACACCAAACGCCACTCCCAAATGTAATATACATAAGACGATTTTATGTGATCTGGCCTGGAATTCACCAACGATTCTTGAGAAAATTCTTAGACTTAAGCCGAAGTACAGACATTTCAACCACAAATATTTCTGTAAGTTTAACGTATAAACGTTTTTAACAAGCTACTATGTATACATATGATTAATACTAATAAATAGCAACTTGGGGGTCATGGGAATATTTGTGAACTAAATTTGAGTACTTGAGCTCAAGTCTAAGAATAGTTTGAAGAATGGTTGGTGAATTCCAGGCCTGGGCTGCACTGTTATATAACACGTACATAGTATATGAACGATGCAAGCCAAGACTTTTTGTATAATTTAAATACATCTTTGCAACATTTGTTTATTTTGCAAGATCGCCTACATGCAAGTTATAACTAACAATATGAACCTTCAAATAAAATTTCTGATACGTATGCACATATAAATGGCGTCGCTTGTCTTTAGATAACAGAAGAGGTTAAACTTACAACACATTGAATGCGAATTTAGCGATGAATAACTGCATTAAAGCATGCACAAACCAGACAGAAAACAAAATAGAATATGTATTCGTAAGAAATGGTGAATCCCCCAAGAGCTTGTTTAAAGGAAACTCTGTCTCATGTTCTGCATGTGTTTATTTTTGTTTTGTTTTCGTCGTCTAACGAGAAGCGTATGTATATTGCTTCTCCTAAATCACATTGCCAGACAATCTAGGAACGTATCACTTATTATAGTGATAATCAGAAGACAGTCATAATTTCTATAATATACCAATCAACTTTAATAAAACGAACCTGTCAGTTAACGGTACTCGTTTGAATATCGAAGTTAAAGCCCCAACTGCCATATAAAAGCCAGAAGATGGCGCTGGGCAGGTTTCTATATAAATTATTTGTTTCACATCAGAGGTCCCTTTTCTAAATTTTGAATAAACTATTGTAAAATAAATTATGAAAAGTTGCACAAATACACATTTAAACATGTTAAATCAATTGGTGTAATTATTTTTTAAACAATAATTTGTAAAGTATAGTTACAAATTATTTTTTTAACCAACTGTCGAACAATTTGAATTTGCCGGCTGGAGCCTAGCACGTTATGACCCTTGCTATTACAGAATGTAAACATTTCCCACGTGGTGATCCATTGGAAGCATGAAGCACACACAAGAGAGAAAACTGGATATTTGCTTAATATTTTAATTTTACATTGTCAGTCATTTATTTTTATTATTGTAACGCGTAGGCAATAATAACATATTAAGGCTACGAAAAATGTTAATTCGTAGCTGGTGTAAAAAAATACTTAAGTAATAAAAATAATTGGCTGGTCTAATTTATACTAATTGTATGACACACGTGGAACGATTTTGATTGTTCAGTTAAACCTGTAACACTACGCAAGTTTATTAACTGAAACAATTTTATTTATTACACATTCACCCAGATCTGAGTCATAAACTTATTATTGGTGACAGCTTATACAAATAATGCAGGTTATACAAAACATTGTTGTTGGTTTGTTAAAAAGTTAAAAGTTGGCGTAAACTGCTATTTTGTAAAGAAAACACGAACTCTTTATACGCAACGTTATGTGTGAGACGCGACGTTACGACGTCACCTATTTTATGACGTTTTGGCGCTAAAGTGTGTATGACGTCGTGGCGGTTCTATGTCCATCTGAATTAATTTTTACTAATTTGATTGCAATGTTATGTGATAAAAAGGATCTTAAACGAGTTCCCATTCCATATAATATTTATAAAACTCGTTGTGAATTATTTTTAATTTTAACTCGCCAAAAGGCTCGTTAAAATTAAAATAATTCATAACTCATTTCATAAATCTTATATGAAATGGGAACTCGTTTAAGATCCTCTATATATATAGAAACAGTACATTCCTTTGCATCGGTTCGGTTATAAATTACTACGTAGTATTCGTATTTGAAACGAATTGGGAAATATGTCGGCTAACTAGGAAGCGTAAGAAAAACAGTTACAAACAAACTTATAATCATTATTTTACATTCGTGTTCCCTTATTTGTAAATATGGATATAAAAATCAAACAGGAAAAGTAGCATTCAAGGACGACCGTAAAATGTTTCAAACAAACACTGAGATTCTGCCAAAAGCGCGTCAAAGTTCTGTTGCCGAAAGAATAAAGCGTCTCGCTTGTTTTGCAATTTAATCACTTTAACACAAACTCGAATTCTTGTATTGAATTACAACGTTACTCTGCTGTAAAAGCTTTTTACTTTAATGTAGAAAAACAGTCCTACAACTTCTAAGCCCGCAACCCTTGAAAGGCAATTTACCTCGAATGATTGATTTGCTATCAAGGGATTCTCCGTCCAATTAATATGCAAGGAAATTCAATTCAATTAATTCGTATCATTATTCTAAATTTTATATAAAAACGAGTGAAGTGTACATTTATCCAGAGGGACAAATGTTGTAATCATCTAGAAAAACATTGTAAACTAAATATCTAGTGTTGGAAAGAACCTTCGTACTTTGTTAAAGTGTCGCTTTGCGCATGTGTGCACGGTGTGTTATTCTTAATCACCCAATTACTGCAGATAAAACCGAATCCAAAGCCAAGAATACGTGAAAAAAATAACATGGAAACTTGCGTCATGAAGTAATTTCCAATACGTATCAGGTAACTAATCACACGATCGCTTGATTTGCTTATTTGTGTTTATATTTTGTAGATTGTACTTGAGTAAACTAGAAGAGTGTTCCAGGAAATACTTCTGTCGCCTGCCTTGTGCATGTCACTGAACATTACATGGTCCCGCCTTAATTCCATTAAGCGATGGGAAAGCTTATATTGGCAGCTTTTTATAAAAGATATTTCGACAAAAAAACACGTTAAAAATATTTTTCACTGAAAAAATGAATTACCTTTGAAATGTTTTAATTTTACAATATGCAAACTTTTTAAGACGAAATCAAGGTTTGATTTCATACCCCAGCTAACCCCGTTTTCGCTTCATTGGGAAGGGGTTGGATGGGGTATGAAAGTTAATACTCGGACCACGTAATAATAAACACACGTACAACAGTATAGAAAGAGCAAAATAAATGTACATTCAAAAGGGAAATACACAACATAAAAGTGGTGAAGACAAGATCAGTAGGTAATATGGACCATTGATTAGCTTAAGTCGATTTTATGTGTTCACAACCTCGCTATTATCCTGTGTTAAACGCCCAAATTGAAAGATAAAATAGCGTCCTTGAACATAGTTAATTTTGTAACGTATAGCCATTTCTTTCCGACATTTGCCGAACGATCATGGATAATAACGAGCTATCTCCGAGTAGACAACTAGGTCGACCAACCAAATGCTGGTAGGCACATTAAATATGCATTGTAACGGTGCTCATTGTAAATCAAAAACAATGCAAAACTGTTATTAAATGTCGCTATAGCTTAAACGTTATTAATGTGGTCGGTGCTATAGAAAAGCAAATATTAAAGCGTGATACAATTAAAAAACAGGATTGTCAGAAAACAATGATTATTTCTGTCATAACACCGGTTCCAGCATGCTCCAATGTAAACAAATCAACATGTGTTCTTGTAGCAATGAGTCGAGATGGTTTCTGTATTGAATATTATTAATGACTGCGGTGTTTTAGCGAACGAATACGCATACCTTAACCCAGTACATAAACATCGAACTGGTATATGTTTGATTTCTATACTTATTTGACTACCAGTTCTTGAAGTCATATTACTGCGCCATATGACTGAAATTCCGAACATTGTACGGAGAAGGTTGTACGTGATAGGTTGTGGAGTTGTACATGCTATGTTGAGGAATTGTACGTGGTATGTTCTGGAGTTGTACGTGGTAGGTTGTGAAGTTGTACGTGGTAGGTTGTGGAGTTTTCGTGATGGGTTGTGGAGTTGAACGTGGTATGTTGTGGAGTTGTACGAGGTAGGTTGTGGATGTGTACGTGGTAGGTTATAGAAATGTACGTGGTAGGTTGTTAAGTTGTACGAGGTAGGTTGTGGAGTTGTACGTGGTAGGTTGTGGAGATGTACGAGGTAGGTTATGGCGGTGTACGTGGTAGGTTATTGAGCTGTACGTGGTAGGATATGGAGGTGTACGTGGTAGGTTGTGGAGTTGTACGTGGTATGTTGTGGAGTTGTACGTGGTAGGTAATGGAGATGTACGTGGTAGGTTATGGAGTTGTACGTGGTAGTTTGTGAAGAGGTACGTGGTAGATTGTGGAGTTGTACGAGGTAGGCTGTGGAGGTGTACGTGTAAGGTTGTGGAGGTAGTGTACGTTGTAGGAGTTGTACGAGATGTTGTGGTAGATGTGCAAGGTAGCTCGTTGAAGGTGTATCGTGTGAAGTTTCGTGGTAGGCTGTGGAGTTGTACGAGGTAGGATGTGGAGATGTACGAGGTAGGCTGTGGAGGTGTACGAGGTAGGTTAAGGAGGTGTACGTGGTAGGTTGTCCATCACATATACGTATCACATAGTACTCTCTAGACAACTGATACGCAATACAATAAACAACATTTTCCACGATAAGACAACCCAGGGGACTTAAAGAGGAATTTCGTTAATCCGTTCTGTCTGCTAATGCTGAACTTAACATATAAAACGAGTTTTGCCACTGACCATGTTAATGCGGTACGCTTGACATCGCCTTTGCTTTTTAGCTCGACTATTCGAAGAATAAGAGAGCTTATGTAATCACCCCGGCGTCGGCATCGGCGTTGGTGTCAGCGTCGGCGTCGGCGTCCCACATCAAGGTTTGCGTGTAAGCTGTGTTTACAAGTCTATATCTCTTACATTTCTTATCCAAGCACAACCAAATTTGTTCATGGGCTTCCTTATAGCATTACTTTAAGGGCTGCATAAGCAGTTTTGGTTCCTGTAACCCATGGGCTCCCATGGAACCCACATTATGATAGCCCATAAAATGTGCCCCATTTCACATCAAATTTTGCGTGTAAGCTGTGTTTACAAGTCTATATCTCTTACAATTCTTACCCTAGCACAACCAAATTTGGCCATTAGCTACCTTAAATCATTATCGTAAGGGCTGCTTAAATAATGTTGGTTCCTGTAACCCCTGGGCTCCCATGGAACCCAAATTCTGATAGCCCTTATAATATGTCTGTTTCACATCAAATTTTGCGTGTAAGCTGTGTTTACAGGTCTATATCTCTTACATTTATTGTCCTAGCTGAACTAAATTTTGGAATTGGTTTCCTTATAGTATGTTGTAAAGGGTTGGGTAAGTAATTTTGTCTTCTGCAAATTCTGGGCTCCCATGGAACCCAAATTGTGATGGCCCATAAAATGTGCAATAAAGGCAGATCTAGGTTTGCATGTAAGCATGTATATATCTATAATTTTGGTTTGGGATTTGTTATAGCATTATGCATCTTATTAATTCACCCATATTGGGGCAATTCTTTCACATATATGTTGCTGTCCCCCGCACCCCCGCCTCGCACCCCGCCCCCCCCCCCAACCCCCCTACACACCCCTTTTTTTATTTTTATTCTTTTTACATATTTCTTTGTTGCTTTTGTCAATTGTTACACATATATGTTGCGGTCCCCCCCCCCACACACACACAACCCACTCCCGCCTCTCACCCCTGCTCCCCCCACCCAACCCCCACTTGAAAATCTATTTTTTATTTTTTTTATTTACATATTTGTGTTGTCGTAGTCAACTCTTACACATATATGTTGCCCCCCCCCCCCCCCCCCCCACAACCCACTCCCGCCTCTCACCCCGCTCCCCCCACCCAACTCCCACTTGAAAATCTATATTTTTTTTTACATATTTCTGTGTTGTCCTAGTCATTTCTTACACATAGTTATGTTGTACTCCCAACCCCACCCCACATTGTTGAAGCCTTGTTTTCTGATGGTATATACTAGCTATAAATGTATTATTCTCTGAAAAATCGAATAGTCGAGTTGCGCAGTTCTCCGACAGCTCTTGTTTTAAGACTGTTCTTCAATGATATGTGCATTTATATGTATTCCCGAGTTAGTGTTATAGGTTTCTTCTTTTGTTCTTCATATTGCCTCTAGTCATTTAGCTGAAATTGTATGTTGGCGTCTCGCGATGAAAACAAATGTTTTCTCATGACGTTAATGCATCCTAGTCATACATAAGAGGCCCAGTATGGATGATATCCCTCTAGTGACTGTATGGTATCTGTGGTTAAATCTAATTGATCATCGTCGTTTGGTGGAATCAGTGAAAAAAAAAGCTTTTATGCTCTAAAAACTTTGGTGAGTATGAGTGTTTGCGTGTGTGGGAGTGAGGCGTGTGGATGAGATTGCATGTCTGATATGGTTGCTTCAGACTGAGATTTTATTATTTTATTAAAATTAATATTCTCTACACGTCTGGCAAAAATCGGATGAAGGAATGATTGTCATAGAGTGTCGTTATATCCGAGCTAATATTGATATCAACAAGTATTGTAAAGATCAGATGGACAAATGTAGTAGCTTCAGATTTAACAAAGCAAGCGTAGCATTTTATAATAAATCAAATGTCAACACTTCTCTTTATATTCTGACTTGGGTAGAGTTGAATTTGTGACATTTTCTACTATGACCATTTGTTTGAGTCATTGATCCAATGGATATAACATGTAAATTTATTTAATATGTGTGCTTGTGAATATATAGACAGTAGGCGGTATTGACGCGAGTTCAATAAAAAGAACATTTAGAGATCATCTACGGGTATTGTTGAAATGCCCAAATAAAAGAAAATGTATACTTAATCGATCCAATACGAGGGACAGTCAAAAAGTTCTCGGATTTTTGCAATTAAAATTGTATTGATTATGCAATCGATTTGATCATGAAACTTGGAGGAAATATATATTTAACTGTGATAAACTGGTGAAATTTTGTAGAATTTAGATCAACCGTTTTCAAGTTTTGCCTTCTTGTTTTTCTGTTTGCGTGTTTGTTTCTGTGTTTTGTGGTTGACTGTCCTCCTTGAATGCTACTTTCCCTGTCCGATCTTTTTATATTTCTTTATACGTTACTATAGCAATAAAGAAACGCACGCACGGAGCAGTTGCGAAATTTGATATCTTCAGTTTTCAACACTTTTTGTCAACACTTGCTAGTTTGAGAAATTATGTGTAACGTCTCCAAATTGCTTCGTGTCTGCAGACATGGGTGTTTTCAATAAATGGTCATTATGTATATTAAAACATGTTCTCACATTATATTACTTGAAAACAATTATATTTTCTTAGTTGTATTATAACTGCAAATTTACGTAACCGTTAAACAGATATAATTGCAGTCCGGGAAATATTTGACTGCCCCTCATTGCAATCTGGATAACATTTGTACTGTTTCTTGTGTTATAATGTGTTCATTAAATGACTACCGTTTTGTACCAGTTATTAGTAAGAGTTATACAGGAAAATAATGCAGACATTGATCTTGCATAACGTGGTCCCGCCTTAATTTCATTAAGCGCTGGGGAAGCGTATAATAGCAGGATTTTATAACGGATATTTCGACAATACAACACATTTAAAAACATGTTTTACTAAAGAAAATGACATTATCTGTTTAAAATTACCTATTAAACGTTTTAATTTTACAATATGCAAACTTGTTAAGCCAAAATTAAGGTTTTATTTCATACTACATATCTTTGTTATTTACATATGTTACAAAACATATTCAAAATCTATTAATCTTCTATCTTAAAAAAACATAACGCAATGGCCTTTTCTGTTTTGATATATTGTAAATTGTTTCCTGATAGGCCAAGCGGATATTGTAAAACAAAAGGAAATAATCCGTCCATAAGTAGTGTGTGTTTGTTTCAGACAAAGCTTAGTTTAAAATTCTGGAGCTGTATCAAAGATAGAGTGGAGGAGGAAAATGGACAGGAGACATTTGGAAATCGCCAAACACGATAAATTCACAAAATATTGCAGTCTCGGTTTGAATGGGGCTGTTCATGAACCGCAGTGAAAGGTGCTTGCTACCGATTACACCCTCTAGATCCGGGTTGAGCAGAACTCAGTATATTTAAAATGCCAAGAGTACCGACATTTAAGCCATTCCGAAGATAGTATTCATATGACGGTTGTTACGAGTAAAATGTTACGATGAAAGGAACCAGCAACACAAAACAATAATGAGCACATTTATTTACATAAAATATTCACGTACAGAATACACAAATCAATTTTTTTTTGATTAATATCCAATTTTTTAATTAAGTCCAAATAAAATTAATAATAAACATGCAACAATAAATGCAAACATTTACATATAGGTCACACGGTGAACGTGGAAACTTCAATGAGGTATTACCATACCAGTCCATGGCCAGCGGCGTATGGTCTCGGTTGAAAAGTAACAAAATGGAATTTAGTTTGGAAAAGAGTTTATGAAGCATGCGTATCACAAGTAACAGTCAAAATACTAAAATAAAAAGCAGGCAACCTATTCTAAGAGTGATTAAACAATACTCAGATTCTTTAAAGGCTGGTGTAGTGGAACCACCTCGTCGAAATTAAAGTTAGAAACACAAGTATTTGAGAATGTACCACCGATATCTTACCACATCTCTGAACTCGAGTTCCAACGAAAAAGTGACGATAAGTGCCGATGAGATTAATGCCCACTGTTTCAACACGAGACACTTAAGACGAGCATGCCATGTTGCGTGCCGGAAGTTGACGCCGCTCAAACGTCAATATTTTGTAAAGCAACTCACAAATTCATACCCTCCCTATTTCCACTATTGAGATTTATATCTAAAACTGTCAAAAGCATGCGGAGCTCATTTCCAAATATCAATAACATATCCAGAATACAGTTGAAGCAAACAAATATAAGGAAACTGCAATAAAAAGAGATTTAAAAAAAAACAACATATTAGCACTCTTTAACAGAGAACTGCACCAGACGAAAACATTCGGTTGATTTAGTGTAATTCGGCCAAAACGTCGTAGTATTGCTTAAGTAATTGCCGGATCTTGTGAAATGTTCAATGAGCCAATATCCATTATTTATCACATAACTTACGGTGTGGGAGTGGAATAACACCATACTATATTTTCGATATATCACAAGTTATATAAGTATGCAAATAAGCGCTGTCAAAAAAATCGGTAATGACTATGATCCAATTCCCACGGTTTATGTCGATTTCACATGTTAAAGGGACAGGCAATACGAGGTGATATGTGGTTTATGTGATAAATATGATATATATTCATTCTCATTCATTATTGAATTTATAAAACTCGTTAGAAAACATGGTATTATTCTCGGCAAGAGCCTCGCATTATATCATTTTGCCAACTCGTTTAATAAATTCAATAATGAATTAGTACTCATGTATCATCCTCTATATATAAAGGTCGAGCGGGAACTGTACAATAGTTACAAAGATGAATTAAAGGCAATATTTGACATCACAAACATAAAAGGGTTAACAATCGGTCAACCACCTTGGAATGGTCATTGGCAAAAATGGCTTCTTGGAGTTTAAACCAGATCCTATGATGCACTATACTTCATTCTAATCCTATGGTCATCCCATTAAAACGGGACAGTGCAAATAACGAGATATAACAGTATTTTCTGTATTTGTCCTGTAAACGTTCCACTGTTTGCAGGCTAAATTACCACAATGCTATGAAATTAGTAGTTCAGCAACATTAATCAGAAATCGACTGCCAAGTCATTTTGCTAAAACAGTGGACCTTTGGAAACGACCGAACACGATAAATACGAAATGTTGCAGTCTCGGTTTGATTGAGACTGTTCATGAACGGTAGTGAAATATGCTTGCAACCGTTCACGCCCGCTAGCCCCGGGTTGAGCAGAAATCAATATTCATAAAAGTCAACCTAATACATTACGGGTAAATCAAGTAGACTGGTACCGGGTACGCAGTGTAGTCAACTGGTCCCCGAAATCACACGCATAATTGCAGGTTTATGAAAGTAGGTATTATGAAAGTAGTTATACAAACCGACCAGAAAATATAATATTCTTGTCTCATTCGTATGATCATTTATTCCATACGACGGTTTATAGCAGATTGAGCCATAGTGCTATCAGAGAGGCAGTAACCTAATGGCAACAGTCTGTTAATATAGATATAACATATATTATGATACTCTACACCCAACAGATTTTGCTTAAAAGGAAATATCAATCTCAATCCTACAACATCAATATGAATATTCACACTACTATTGTTTTAGGCATTTTTCCAGCATTATAATTATGGAAAACTTGCAAATTGCAATATATCAGTTGTGAACTACTAGCTGGAAAGTCGTAAATTACGATACTGATTTGGAATGGTGAAATGGCATTGATAACAGACAAGTGTTAAAGGGATACACGGCAATCTTTCTTTTCAAGCTCGCGCGTTATGTTTGTTTTTCTCCATAACTTGCGTATCTGAAAATCATTATAGATTATTATTTAAAAAGTTAAAAGCAAATTGTTGTTATATTTGTAGTGGATGCTTATATTACATCAATATTATATTTAAACATTGGTAGAATAACGAAAAAAAAAATGAAACTCAAATTTGCATTAGCTTTTATTTAAATGTATCCAACTAAAATAAAGCCTAATTGAGACTTAATAAATAAAAGGTGGTAGTTTTAATGATTGTCGTGTTTCCCTTTAAGGTTAAATCATTTATTTTGATTTTATTTATTAGGTTTTTCACATTGACATCCTGTGGATTTCTATTTAAGTCATGATAGGCATTTTAAAAATGGATTCGGTCATGGATGAACGGATAACGGTTGCAACTATATATAAATAAAGAAGACGTTTTGCTTTCAGCACCCAATGTTTGATCAGATCAGTTAAAGCGTCAACAAATGTATTCGATCAATATCAAATGTATACACACTCTTTCTAAAGAATATGTTTATATTCAAATTGACACAATTAGCAAAAGTATGTCAAGCTCGGTGTTTGTTGCTGATGCATACGAAAAAAGATTGTATAGTAGCCATGTGATTTCAATAATTAATAGTTTAAGACTGATGACGGTTATTTAAACATATTCCCCTACCTTGATAAAAAAGATCTCCTGATAAAAGCAGCGGTAATGAAAAACTGGTCTTGCACATTTAGCTGAAATAAAGATGAATTAGAATTATTGAATTATAAGTACTGAAAAATTCCTTATCTGTCAGCTTCTTTCCAGCTTACAATTGACAGATGTGTTTTATACTTTAATATCAAAATTCCTGCATACAAACTGCCTTTTAACTTATTATAAATGTATGATGTTTTTGACGATTTATACCGAATAGAAAAACTGCCATAATAATTGAAGTTTAATATATCTTTTGATCCAATAACAACTGAAAATGCTTCACATGCTAGGGTTCTCGAGTTCAAACACGCTGAGTGCCTAAATATGTATGTGTATTTTTTGCCGGTCCGACTGCAATAAGGTAAGAGTGAGATTTGGTGCATCCAAGAACTAGAATAGTATATAATGCAATCCATTACACGCTTGTTTCAAACTATTAGTCTAATTAATATGTGAAATTGCAGTTTATGCCATTGTAGGATGATTATATCTAAATTAATGAAGAAAACAGGTCGAGTAAGTGTTTGTGTAAAATACAAGATATTTGGACTTGCTCAACCCGGAGCTAGAGGGCGTGAGCGGTAGCTAGCATATTTCGCTACCGTTCATGAACAGTCTCAATCACACGAGACTGCAATATTTTGTATGTGTGGTGTTCGGCCGTTTCCAAAGGTCCATTATCACACTCTTTTTTAAACACGTAAAACCCGTCATCGACAGTAAGATATATTTACGGTTTGCGCCAAGTCAAAATAAAATTTCAGTAAAGATATATTTCAGATTTTAACTTCAAACGTACGGTACATAAAATAGTTTGAGAGTGGATCTTTGGAAACGACCGAACGCGATAAATACGAAATATTGTTGTTTCGGTTTGATTGTTCATGAACGGTAGTGAAATATGCTAGCTACCGTTCACGCACTCTAGCCCCGTGTTGAGCAGAACTCAATATTCATAAAACCAATAGTATAGAATTTTAACCATCCCGAAGATGGCATGCGTATGGCGGTGGACATGCTATATTTACTGTCATTATTACACGTCCAGCGGCCCCGAAGAGCGAAATAACTAAAATGAAATGTAATTGGGAGCAGACAGCGGTTATGAAGCCTGCGCATCACAAGTAACGGTCAAAATACTAAATTAAAAAGCAGACAACATATCCTATGGGAGGTTAAACAATACCCTGAGCCTTTATCGGCCAGAGTAGTGGAACTACAGAATCGAAATTTAAGTAAGAAAACATAAACATTTGAAAATGTACCACCGATATATAAATATAAGTATCGGGCTCAGCGATCTCCAAAGATAATCGAACATCATACAATATCTACTAAGTGTCAGCAGACATATTAATTATCGACTAAAGTCCCCTTATAAACATTTGAGATGGCACTTGGGCTGCTTCAGAGATACTGAAACTCACAGCCACACTCATATTTCATACAAAACCACACAGTTATGTTTAAGCAGCTCAAAATCCTCTTCGTGTTTATTTTTTAACGCTCCACTAGAAGTACTAACAGAAAATGTCAAGCTGACTGAGACAGTAATAGCAATATTGTATAGGTTTATACGAAGTATTTGTGGCGACTAATGCTCTGAAACAATTCAATGGATTTAAGAGTACGTGTCCTATGTAAAGACAGATAAAATTATCGGACAGGGAAAGCAGCATTCAAGGACAACAGTCAACCACAAAACACAAAAACAAACAGACAAACAGACAAACGGAAGGCAAAAGTAATAAAAATTGCATGCGACATCACAAACACAAAAGGGTTGACAATAGGGCTACCGCATTGGAACGGTCAGTGGCAACAAAGGTCACTGGGGGTTTAAACTGGTTCTAGGGTGCACCAAACCTCACACTTACCCTACTGTCATCCCATTAAAACAGGACAGTGTAAATAAAGAAATCCCCGCCATGATCTAATCTCTAACCAACAACGTAGCATCAACAGGCAATATAAGTAAAACATAAATATGCTCGTGTAAATATAATACAAAACAACAATAGGCTAGAAAGCCACAACCCAGGGACTTCATTTTTTGTACAAACTTGATTCCGAACGTCATTCGGAACACTGCTGGTTCATTTAATAGTGAAATTACACGATCACATGTTGTACGTTTTAAACTAACTGGTGCTAAGAATGTTGATGATCGACTTGCATCACTGGCGATAGGTTAACGCAAATCCAAGAAATAGTAGAAGGATGAACCATTAATATATACTGAAAGGAAAAAGAAACGCGACACGGGAATTTCCGCTATATAATGTATGTACAATATGCTTCTGTTAATCAAATGGTACATAGCTACGTAAGATCTTTCCTTTCGTAAAAAAAGACTAAAACAACACATAACACAGCAAATAGTATTCCTGCAAAGTTTCATTATTGACAGAGTACGCGTTTGACGCAAACTTAGGATGCAATATTTTGCATACCCTCTACGTTCAATACAGTAGCTCAATTTTTGTCTCGCCTTTTCGAAGAAAAAAAGAGACATAGGTGTTGCTTTCGGGGCGGCGGCGGCGTCAACATTCAAGTTTTGCGTTTAGGTCATTTTCTCACAAACTGTATGCACTAGACCTTTCAAATTTTGCGAATAGTTGTATCATAGGTGGTACATCGCAACGTGACAAAGCAAATGTGAAATGACCTTGAACCTCCAAGCAAAGGGCAGATAACTTGATAATTTTTAAGTTCAACTTTTGCGTTAGATCACTTTTTCACAAACTGTATGCACTAGACCTTTAAAACTTTGCTTATAGTTGTATTTTGAGTGGTACATCGCAACGTGACAAAGCAAATTTGGAAGTGACCTTGACCCTCTAAGCAAGGGCAGATAACCTTATAATTTTTACCTTCAACTTTTACCATTAGGTCACTTTTTCACAAACTTTATGCACTAGACCTTTAAAACTTTGCTTATAGTTGTATCTTGAGTGGTACATTACAACGTGACAAAGCAAATGTGGATGTGACCTTCACCATCCAAGGAAAGGGCAGACAACTTTAATTGTTACATTTACATCACTTTCTCATGAACTAGAATTATGCACAAGATGTTTTAAACCTAATTTATAGCTTAATCTTTGGAAGAAAACATATTCTATTTTGACGTAGTTGTGTTCTTCGTTAGTGCATCTTGTTTTGGATGCTGGTTTTCATGTATGACCTTGACCTACTTTTTGGAGCTGATGATTTTTAGTTCTACTGGCCAAAGGCCTTCATTTTTCATCCGATCTCTATTAAACTTTACCAGATTGTCAATATCAATGAAAGCTCGCACAAGTTTGAAAACCAGCCAGATCGGACCAATAGCAGCGGAGTTATGGCCCTTGATTTAGTTAAAAATGCTATGTTCAGTGTCGTTAATATGATAGGGCTTTCATTTTTCATCTGATCTTTACCAAACTTTACCTGATGTATTGCCTTTTTTTTGTTAGTAATTTTTTTTTTTAATTTTTTTTTTGTTTCATTATTTCTTTTGTTAGAACTATTATTATTTCTTTTTTTAATATTTTTTTTATTATTTTTTATTTATTTTTTTAATTTTCTTATTTCATTATTTTTTTGATTTTTTTTTGGTGTTAATGCCATGTTAGCAGGAAGCATTGCTGTGCATATTGCATTTTTATCCGGTTCATTGATTTTTGATGGAGTAACAGCCCCTTGACATTTTTTTTTTTAATTTCTTGATTTTTTTATTTCATTATTTTTTTGTTTTAATTTTTTTTGGTGTCAACGCCATGTTAGCAGGAAGCATAGCTGTGCCTATTGCATTTTTTTCCGGTTCATTGATTTTTGATGGAGTAACAGCCCTTTGACATTTTTTTTTTAATTTCTTAGCGCTACTCCTCCTAAACGCCTTGTTGGATTTCGACGTAACTTGGCAGGAAGCATCGGTAAGATGTCTAGTTGTGCATGTTGCGCTTTTGTTCCAGTTTGTTGATTTATGACGGAGTTATGGCACTTTGACATATTCACTTTAAATTTCTTGTCGGCGCTACTTCTCCTAAACGGCTTGTTGGATTTCTACAAAATTTGGCAGGAAGCCTCAGTATGATGTCTAGTTGTGCAAAGCATGGTATATCAATGAAATTTTGGACAAGTTCGAAAACCAGCTAGATCTAGTTAGTAACGATAGGTGATGGCCCTTGATTTGCTGAAAAATGCTGTATTGTGTTTATTTAATTTCCTTTGTTAAATCTGTAGTTATTTCTTTTTTTATCTGATCTTTACCATATTTAATAGTTTAGAATGTTAATTTACACCCCCTCACACACACCCCTCAGCACGCACCCATTTTTATGAATTTCATTCATAGAAGAAAGTGGGACAAATTAAAAAATGCCCATGCCAGACTATACACAGCAGACATATTACCCATGATTACCAGGTGAGCGATCGAAGGCCATCCTATCCCTGTTGTTTTTGAAATGTTTTAAAAAACTACTGATGGGAATTCTATGTCGACAACCCTTGATATAAGAGCCGTTTTAACCAGTAGATCATCCACAGGCCCTCTTGGGCCTCTTGTTTTTATTACAATGGCATTTTGTTTTTAAACAAATGCACTTAAATGTCATCTCAGCAAACTCGATTGTGTTTAATTCCTAAAATGTTTACAAACTTTCATTTCTTTACAACTTTTTAAAAAAAAAATCATCTTGAGATTTTCTTGGAATATACACTGGTCAAAATAGCTAACCGGTCATTTTATTATTTGGAATATTATATCAAATATTGTAAATTTTGAGTTGATATTTCATAAAAATAAATATGAGCAGCAAACAAAACAATCAATACACTTTGTAACTTCAAAATCCGCACTTCCGGTCTCGTGGCTTATTTTGGCGCGAAATCGCATTATTCTCCCGTGCTGCACGAGGTAATATTTGAACATGTGTTTGTGTTCTCGGAATTGTTTATCGTTTCAATCCCAAACAAAAATTTACTAAAAATTAAATAAAAAATGAGTCGGATGACAACGGAAGAGCGTGGACGGTCTGTATGATTATTGCTGGTACTTGGATTCGGCAGGTAAAGGACATTGCGTAATTTGTTCATTTTTATTAATTTATTTAATCGATTTTCAACGTTTTCTTTTCTTTTTTTCAAGTCCAGTATTGTGTATTATAATATTCCTCATCCTTTTGGCAGGTTAGTTTATTCATAAGTTTACTTGTCTGTCCGTCCGTCCGTCCATCACTTCGTTAGTTCGTTCGTACATGATTCTGTCTAACCATGTTCATTATTTCTGAAAAAGTCGCAAGAATGAGTTGTTTTATATTTATTGGTATCCAGAACAGTCAACAGAAGTTTTTCAACAATTCACGACCTTTGGCTCAAGTACAATCGCACCGGAAGTGTTGATGACCTTCACCGAAGGCCAAAAAGACGTGTGACACTACAGCGTCAAGATCGCTACATCCTTGTAACACACCTTCGTAATAGAAGTATAACAGCGACAGATACTGGCAGACGTTTAATAGGCGTCCATAATAGAAACGTGAGTGATCAAACAGTACGAAATCGACTACGGATCATGGGATTGAGAGCGAGAAGACCTTTTGTGGGATATTAGTATTGACTGGAAGACACCGGCGAATTCGGCTTCAGTGGGCCAGAAGGCATTTGAGGTTCACCAGAGCAGACTGGGCAAATGTCGCCTTTACAGATGAGTCCAGATTTAATCTTCAGAAGTCCGACGGCAGAGAGCGAATTTATCGACGACTTCGGATAATTGCGTCAACGTTTACACCAGCCTTGGAGGAGGGTCAGTGGTTTGGGGAGGTATTAGTTTGCACACTAAAACTGATATTGTGGTTGTTCGAGGAAACCTGAACGCAGACCAATACCAGCAACAAATACTTCGACCAACGCTTATTCCCCATATTTGCGCTAACCGTGGGATGACATTCATGCAAGACAATGCACCTTGCCATACTGCAAGAATTACCCGTCAGCTACTTCAGGGCAACAACATTCGAACAATGGACTGGCCGCCATGTAGTCCGGATTTAAATCCAATCGAACATGTGTGGGACGAAATCGACCGTCGTGTGCGACAGTTACCAAGGCAACAAAATATTGCTGACCTCACAAGGGACATAGTCAATGTTTGGAATAACATACCTCAGAGTTTTTTTTACATAACTACATAAATTCCATGCGACAACGCTGTTTAGCTGTTGTACGCGCAAACGGTGGTCATACGCGATATTGATTTTTGTAAATTTTGAAATTACTGGTGTCTATGAATTTCGATAAAATAAACTTCTTTGAAATTCATAAAATACTTTGCTTTACTGATGTGATTACTTATTGAACATTTTTCAATACATTTATTTCCAATTTCACATATATTTGTTTTTCTGAGACAAATAAATAAGAAAATAACAAGTGATCGGTTAGCAATTTTGACTAGTGTATATGGAATTAAGTGTGCAGTATATTCAGTATATAACGGAAATTCCCGGGTCAAGTTTCTTGTTCAGTATATTAACTTTAGTGTATACAAGCACGTAAACGTCTCAACTTTGCTTACGATATTCTATATTGTGTAAGCTGTTTGAACCTAAAGCTACAGACCCTCTATATTTACTGGTAACAACTCATGAATATGAATGAGTCACGTGTGAAATAGTTTCAAATCGACGATCACCTCAAAAGTCGATATATAACTTAAAGGCAGAAATCGATGCGTAAAATATCACATTTTTGTTTAGCCTTCGTACAGGTAAAATCGATAAATATACGGCTTCAGAATATATGTGATAATAAAAGTACTTGCCCGGAACGGGATTTGAACCACTGCGCTTTTAAGTGTTGAAGGCCGAACATTTAATCACTAGACCAAGGCTATTTATTGGTTTTTTCTAGCATTATTAACACTAAATTGGCATTATGTAATAACTAGCACACAAACAATTTCATCATGCGCTAAATAACAAGTCGATATATGGTTGTTTTGAGGGGGAATATTGGTTTCATATTGATAACATATAGTATTACACCAGGCAATGCTAATTTACACGTCCGTCAAGAGTGGTCTATATATTTATGGATTCATCTTGATTTGCGTTCAAATATACGTTACGTTATTTTGCCTTATAATAAATTGTAGTTCGTATACCATTTTCTCAAGCAGCGATATAGCTCAGTGATAGAGCACTGGACTTGAAATCAGAAGGTCGTGTGTTCGAGTCCCGAAAGAGGCAGATTTTTTTTTCTTCTGTAAATCATTATGTTACCAGTGAACAGGTACGATGTGCACTGGCCGATGTCTATACAATAAATGATGTCCTACTTTATATTTGCTCGCTTAAATACCCGATTTCGACATGAGCTGGTGAACATGAAGTTACAATTAAAGACACTCCTACAAAGAAGAAATCGATTTATATAGAGGGTATGTAGCTTTAAGCACGCAGAGATGAAAAACGGATACAATTTAAAAGCGCATATGTATACTTATTGTATACTTTCATATTGTCCCGTTAGTTTGCATTGAGCTAAGTGTGCAATATTCTACGATATTGCACACATTGATATTGCACCTGAACTGTTTCTTGCTCTTGCTAAGAGCCGCGAAATAGAAATAAGGAACTACTTTCAAATAAAAGACCGGAATCCTGCCTATAGTGTCAACAAAATAAACGACGTGTTTTTGTTCAACCAATTGTGGCTGAAATTGATAAAATAATTGAAATGATCACTCACCCACTATTTTTTCTTGTGCTTGCTAAGAGCCGCGAAATAGAATAAAGGAACTACTTTCAAATACAATAACGGAATCCTTCCCATAGTGTCAACAAAATAATAATTTTTTTTTTTAAACTTTTATGGCGGAAATTAATGAAATATTTGAAATGGTCACTCTCCCACTGTTTTTAACGTTATCGAATGGTAAACAAACTTTAGAAAGTCGCTTGATGTTTTTAATGACGTCATCCGACGTCGACGTCGTTTTCGCGCAAAATAATCATCCACACAAAATGAAACTGAATGACAAGACAGGAATTCCATCAAAAGCTTTAAAAATAACACAAATGCAATGAAAAGTAATAGTCATACAATTAACATTGATCGAAAACAATATGAAAGTATACAATAAAAAGGTTATTGAATTTGTATGGCTAAATATTACTTGCAAGCTCGTCGTCCTTTGCCAAAACAACTCGTTCCAAGTAATATTTAGCCATACAAATTCAATAACCTATAATATACCTTACATTCTAAAGACAAAATTAACTTGATGTTAGTAAAAACTTAATGTAAGGCGTTCGAATATTTGGAATTGAAGATATCCTTCAGTCTAAAGAGGTTTAACTCTGCCCCTAATTAGCAATCTCTTTTTAGACTCCTATTCCGATTACCAAGAGACAAAAAAATAATGGGTGCTATTTTCTAGGTAATGAGCACAATTTATTCCGAAGTGTTTCCAATTAGTTCAACATTGTGTTGCAATACAAATCTCTAAGAGCTAAAAATTGCCGCATTTGAGACCGTTTAAATGATGATTGACTGCTTTTTTCATAACAATAATTTTGAAATCTTTCAGAATGCCTTTTTGAATTGTATACTTAAACGCATAGGTCCTCTGATCACTATCCATCACACTCAAATCTGATCGTATTGGTTTAGTTGTATTCGTCTCGGTCTCTGATTATCTTCCCTATCAATCAGTGGACTTTCTCACTTCTCACTTACTATAAATATGTTGACATGTTACAGAGAGATTCAATAAAAAAGAAATATCACGAAGTACCATTTTTAGCTCGACTTTTCGATGAATAAAAGAGCTTATGTAATCAATCCCTGCGTCGGCGTCGGCGTCGGCGTCGGCGTCCTACATGAAGGTTTGAGTATAAGCTGTGTTTACAAGTCTATGTCTGTTACATTTCTTATCCTAGCACAACCAAATGTGGCCATGGGCTTCCTTATAGCATTATCTTAACGGCTGCATAAGCAATTTTGGTTCCTGTAACCCATGGCTTCCATGGAACCCAAACCCATAAAATGTGTCCTGTTTCACATCAAATGTTGCGTGTAAGCTGTGTTTACCGGTCTATATCTCTTACATTTCTTGTCCTAGCTCAACTAAATTTGGGAATTGGTTTTCTTATACTATGTTGTGAAGAGTTGTGTCAGTAATTTTGTCTTCTGCAAATTCTGGGCTCCCATGCAACCCAAATTTTGATGGCCCATAAAATGTACAGTCAAAGCAGATCAAAGTTTGCGTGTACGCTATATCATTGATTGTATAGGCATCGGCTCTATCCACCCCAACTGCTCAACTAAATTTGGGAATTGGTTTCCTTATAGTATGTTGTTAAGAGTTGTGCCAGTAATTTTGTCTTCTGCAAAGTCTGTGCTCCCATGCAACCCAAATTGTGATGGCCCATAAAATGTGCAGTCAAGGCAGATCAAGGTTTGCGTGTAAGCTGTTGTATATATATAGCATTGATTGTATAGGCATCGGCTCCACCCACCCCAACTGCCTCCACCCACCCCCACACACTATCGCCTCCAGACCCCATTTTTTTAAAAACTATTTCTGTGTTAGTTTGGTCAATTCTTACACATATAGCTATGTTGCCCCCACCCGCCCCAATATCCCGCCATCCCCACCACACACCCCACCCCCACCCAACACTTGAAACTATTTGTTTCCCACATACTTCTGTGTTATTTTGGTCAATTCATAGCTATGCTGCCCCCACTCACCCCCTATTCGAAACTACATTTTAGCTCGAATTTTCGAAGAATATGAGAGCTTATGTAATCACTCCGGCGTCGTACAAGTCTATGTATGTTACATTTCTTATCCTAGCACAACCAAATTTGCCCATGGGCTTCCTTATAGCATTATCTTAAGGACTGCATAAGCAATGTTGGTTCCTGTTACCCATGGTCTCCCATGGAACTCAAATTCTGCTGTGTTTATATCTGATTCATACTTCACACACATTGGGGCATTGTCACCATTCTCCCTGTCACCCCATCCCCCACACCCGTCCCCCTCACCCCACACACCACACGCTCGTTTTTTCCTCGATTTTTCTGTACATACTTCTGTTAGTTTTGGTCTTACAGGTATAGCTATGTTGCCTTCCCTTCACACACACACACACACACACACATACACACACACACATAAACACACACACAAACACTCCCGCCGGCATTCCCGCCCCACCCCATCCCACGAGTTTTTAATAATGTTTTTTTTACATATTTCTGTGTTGTTTTGGTCATTTCTTACACATGTACCTATATTGCCACCACTACCCACTCACCCCACTCCCCAACAACCCCCACCCCCACTCGACATTCGAATTATTATTTTTACATATTTCTGTGTTGTTTTGGTCAATTCTTACACATATAGCTATGGTACACCTCCCACACATCCCATCCCATAACCATCCCCCACCACATCATCACCACAACCCGAGTGTGTTTTTGTTTGTTGATCAACCATTTCACCACCCCAACCATCACCACCACCCGAATGTTGTTCTTTTTTGTTTGTTTTTTGAATATATCTGTGTTGTTTTGTTTTATCAAATCTACACCTATTTCAGTGATGCGCCTCCGCCCCTGCCGAACATTGGTTTATGGGCTCCCCTCACATGGAGGACAGGGCGAGGGGAATTGTTTTCATTTTGTATTCCATTATTTGGATTTTGACATTTGGATTTGAACGCAGACATTTACATATAAAACAATTTAGATTAAATTCAGATGCACAGATGAAATATCAATAAAACAAAACTAAAATAAAAAAAATCCCAGATATAAAATTTCTTTAAAATAACAGCAATGTTCGATTAAAACTAATAAAATTTTACACCCTGCCCCAAATGTTACTATAATTTGTATAAGATTCTAACAATAATTTTATATCGGCCCTAGTTTCTATACCCGTCCCGACCCCCCACTTCACCACCACATTGTTTTAGCCTTGTTTTCTGATGGTATATACTGGCTATATCATTTATTATTATCTGAAAAATCGAATAGTCGAGCTGTGCTATTCTCCGACAGCTCTTGTTACAACTGTTATAACAACATTAAAAAATGAGATATAGGGTCCTATAGAAACCACAATGTCCGAACGCAATGGCATCGTAGGTCCGCACTGTACTGCAAATAAGGACTTGATAATACAATGAAAGAGACAAAAAACAACAGAAAGGGTGGTGAAGACAGGGTTAAACCTAAACTCCTAATTATATATATATCCTCTTCTCCAAGACAACGAGATCACCAGACAGTATATTTCAAGACATCAATAAAGATCAACCTCATTTTCACCAGCACAATATTAGTTTTGTTAGTAGTTATCAGAAATATAATCATGGCGGTTCTTTCAAACATTTAACATCGACCAATGCAGCAGTATCGACAATATCAGCAATTGCAGTGCGAACAACGAACAACAAAAAACACAACACAACCAACATGATCAAGAACGACCCTAGCTGCAACAGAGAAGACGTAATCATCATATAATTTTAATCAGACATCTTAAAACTAGTAGACGCGTCCAATGATGAATAGCTGAGAAGCAAAAGCAAGACAGATCATAGTCCAAAATACAAACATTGTACAAGCGATTATAGTAAACGCCGATGAAGACACACATTGTACACATAGTCACAACATGCTCGGTGATAGACAAAGGAAACATGATTACAACGATATCGCATCAGCTATATACTAAACCGTAAAGGAAAAATAGCATTCAAGAACGACAGTCAATCACAATCACACATAGAGACAAAGAACACCTTTAAAGATGAATAAAAGGACAAAAAAAGACATCGCAAACTCAAACGGGTTGACAATACCGCCTTGGAACGGTCAGTGGCAAAAAAAGCCACTGTGGGGTTTAAACCAGGTTCTAGGATGCACCAAACCTCACACTTACCCTAATGTAATCCCAATAAAGCGGGACAGTGTAAATAAAGAAATCCCCGCCATGAACTATTCTACAACCAACAAGGCAGCATTAATAGTCAATATAAGTAAAACAAATTTAGATGCTCGTGTATAAATAATACAAAAAGAAATGGCCTATAAAGCCACACAGAAGGTACTCAATGACTTGGCAGAAGCCAGAGCAACAAGAAAAAAAAACATTGAAAAACAATTACAAGGAAAACAAGTAGTCACGTATAGGGACAATTGAATTGAATTGAATGTTGTTTAACGACTCACCAACACAGTATAGAGCCGCCCCAGAGAGAGGGGAAGGATACATAGGAATCCGGGAACCTGCCCTACTATTATTATCGAATAGATTCCTATGGTTTTTTAACGTGCTCGGAGGATAGACCGATACACGGGACCGCCCGGTTTACGTCCCCATCCGACGGACGGGGCTAAGGAAAAGTGTCTTACCCAAGAACACACCGACGGAACTCAGTGGCACCACGGACGATTGAACCCGGGGCCTCCGGTTACAAATCCGCCGCGCTACCGACTGTGCCACGCCAGCTCTCAATATAGGGACAACGGAGGGAATGTCAACATACAGAGTGCAACAGGACATATACTGCCATACTTATGTTTCAAACCACAGACCGTTATGGAGTTGTACGTGACAGGTTGTGGAGTTGTACGTGGTAGGTTATGGAGTTGTACGTGATATGTTTGTGGAGTTGTACGTGGTAGTTTTTGGAGTTGTACGTGATACGTTATGGAGTTGTACGAGGTAGGTTGTGCCAGAACGTATACGAATTGAAGTGTTCTCTATTGCTTGGGGCGCTTGTTTCAGCCAATTTTGTTTGTAGTTTTCACACAAAATACATCTCGTACCTAAATAAGTTGTATATCAGTGAAACAGACATTTTAGTGGTAAATAAAAATGCCTTACTTTTCAAAATCGGTTGAGAAATAAAAATTGCATGCGCGAAAGTTGTTTTTCATGGGTCATTTTCAATACAAAATTCTGCTGAATGAAAAATATGATTTTTTTTTTAGAATTTTTATCCCAAATGGTTTTAATTGTTGGATATTAGTAAATTAAGACATCCAGATAGTTTTATAGCAAAATATGAAGGATTACTGAAGTAATTTGAAATTATTTTTTTTCTGCTGTCCCATCAGCAAGGAATTTACATTGGAAAAGCCCCATCAAAAAATCATTTTGGCTGTAATATATTTATTTCTCAACCGATTTTCAAAAGTAAAGTAGGTTTATTTACACTAAAAGGCCAGTTCTAATGATATTTATCATGCAGATATGCACTTTTCTGCCTAATAAAGGGGTGACCTATTAAATTTTGCTTCAATTAAGCACTGACCAATAAAGCAAATCAGTGCGGAATCCCTAGGCGTTTATTGTACGTAACGTTATCTGACGTCATGCACGTAACGTTGCATGACGTCATAAAATAAACAAAACACAATAACATGGCGACGTCCTCGGCAGAGCCTCGCCATTCTTCGTTTTCTAAGCCTCGCCTAATAAACTTGATAGTAAAAGGCACTAACATAATATTCTCTATATAACTGATGTAAGTATTATTTAAATTGATCGAGTTACTGCAGAAAAACCTTTGAGTGAAATAAGCGCCCCAAACAATTGACAAATGATATGCAATAAAATAAAAAATGGGATTGTCTTATCTAGTATAAGTAGTATGCAATACAATTATATAACTTTTGAAATGTACTGACTCCACTGCATTAAATGACATTTTCACGATAAGACAGCCTAGGGCACTTCATGATGAATTTCATTTATCTGTTATGTCTGTTGAGGATGAACTAATTAAACATATCAAACGAGTTGTTTTAAAAGCTCCCACGTTGCCACTGATCGTTTCAGTGCTGTAAGCGTGACGTCGCCTTCGCTTCTGTTCAGACTGTTCTCCATTGATACGTGCAATTATATTATTCCCAAGATAATGTAATGAGTGGGAGATTATTGTTCATTTGTGTGTGGGTGGGTGGGTGGGTGTGTATGTGGGTGCGTCGGTGTGTGTTGGGGTGTGTGGGTGTGTCAGTGGTAGTGTGTGTAAGGGTAGGTGTGTTGGTGAGTGTGTGTGGGTGTGTGGCTTGTGTGTGGGTGGTGTGTTGGTGGATGTGTAGGTTGGTGGGTTGGCGGGTGTTTGGTTGGGTGCGAATGGGGTGTGTGTATGACACGTTGTCTCTGACATGGTTGTTGAGATTTTATTCTTTTATTAAAATACCTTTTCTGTACGCATCTGGCAAAGATCGGACGAAGAAGTAACGAATGACCTAGATTGTAACAACTACAAATTCGGAAAATACAAGGGCCATAACTCTGCTTTTTTATGTCCTATCTCATATTGATTTCAAGAACAAGTTTGGTAAAAAGAAAAATGTAATAGCTTGAAATTTAACTAAGCAAAACATACCATTTTATAATAAATCAAAGGCCATAACCCTTCTGTTGTCACACTTTCTACAATGACCAAGTTAACTTCAAAACAAAAAATAATAAAAGTAAAACGAACATGGGGGTAGGGATTGTGGGGATGGAGTTGGATGTGAGTCACGGATAGATGGTTTTAAAACAAGTCTGAGGTTTATTGATATTTATACTCTGAGGAAGTGTAAAGGTAAAGATCAGACAAAAAATTAAGCATCTATAGATTTTTAAAAAAATCTAAATATAGCATTATTCAATAAATCAAGGGCCATTATAACTATATCTTTACTAATCAGATCTAGCCTGGTTTTAAAAAATCCGAGCTGTCATTTTTATCAACAATCTGGCCAATGTTGGTAAAGATCAGGTGATAAATGTAGGCCTATTGCGCTTATTAATGATAGAGTGTTTTCCCGTTGCAAAAATCCGTTATTTTGGTATTATGCGTTTTAACTTCACATTGTAAAACAATTTACCAATGTTCACAAATAATTTTAATATATCCGGTTTAGAATGGCTGATACTTTGATTTGCTACAAAATGCATACCTTTTCTAGATAATCTCATCATTTCCGAACATTAAATGATTGACTAAACAAATAAATGTAAAATTAAATGTATCAAAACGATGTTGCTTTTGTGATTTTTTTTTTGAAACACTACTAAATTTACCCACAAGGACTAATTGAATTGAATTGAGTTTTAAGGCGCACCAACACATGAAAAGGTTATATGGCGCCTAACAGACATGAACATGCCAGGCTCATCGTCCATGTACACGATAAAATATGGAAAATGGGCCTAGAACCTTCTCACCCTGAACTGCAGAGTTGCTGCAAATTCTATCGTAGAAACTCCATTTACGCTGGAGCCACGTTTATTGTGTTTCTGCCACTGCTCTTTTGTTGCGAGCGAGATAGCATCTTAAACAATGCAGAGATCATGATGAAGACATTTAATGAACATGGACAAAAAATGACAAAATGAACATGACTTTGGGGGGATTCTACCCCTCTGTCTACCCCTCCAAAGGGATCTGCAGTGGCCCTATTATTTGCCCCGTGACCAAACGGGGGCCCACGGAAACCACACGGGGCCACACAAGGACTTATCAGATCTATAATTTTACACACAGGTATCTTGTTTTGCAATTCATGTACTGCATTTATTGGAGAAGATTTTACATATTGCGAATTTCCGCATCTCTTATCGCAAATTTGTTTGATTTTGCTATGAAAGATAGTTCATGTTAAACATACTCTGATACATGTAGATGGCATATAAACCAGTCATTCGTGCTATTGTTCATCGATCGCATCTTTCATTTCTGTATGGTTAATAATATATTTACTAAATCACTTCAACTTAAAGATACTATACTGAACAAAAAAAGAAACTTCCGCATTTTAAGCTGTGATTTGCATAGGGTTGAATTTGTTACACTTTGTACACCAATCTAGATCAAAATTCATCATTGTATACTTATAACTCAGTCATTCAGATCAATATTAATAATCATCAAAAACCAGAGTTAGTGTGTTGCTGCTAAAACATGTTTTATTCAAATTGCGAAATCACTATATTTGTATTATAAAGGGAGGTAATCCGAAAATATTCATTCTTGAAAGCTGTATGGCACAAAAGTGATACAGGTCGGCTTACTTTCTCCGTCTTTTTAGTGCTGGAGTTATCTTCCGTTTATTTCAATAGAACAAAAACTCTGTTTAAACCAAAACCAGGGAAATAACAGTGCGTACAAGTTGAATTCAAGGACAATTGTTTTCATGACAGTGCTGGCCTTTTAACAAAGGTATTAACATATAAGACAAACGTACATGACAGAATGTTCTTGGTCAAACATCAGCACTAAACGGCGCTCGAGAAGGGACATCCTGGAGAGAAACCTGCTTTAGGACATTGCTTTACATTTCAAAAGCTGAGATATCATCCTCAAAAACCTTCAAAGCTTCCAACTATGTTTCTTCCATTTTCCGCAAAATGCTAAGGTCTTGTCACATCTAGTGAAGACATTGACTGCGGGAAGACCTTGTGCTTTCTCTCGTACGAACCATGACGTCCTTGTAGCCATGGTTGGCAGCATCTGCAGCTAGAAGTTGTTAAACGGAGAAGGGATACTTGTGTCATCTATCAGTTTGCTTCCCAACACAGAACACCATTTTGTTGATATTACTTTGCTTATGATCAGCAAGATAACCAAATATATTTATTCTCACCAACCCTGAGAGAAGGAAGATTCACAATTGCCTAAAAATATTGTACCCGTCTGTCTTGAAAGTATTCATCCCAAATAGTGTCTAATCTGCATACATTGTCAATTTGGCGTCCAACATATGGTCTATCAAGCATTATGCTCCAACATGTTAATAACTGCCGCACCATCCAGTATTAAAACATCAGTATATTTCATGTTTAGCTGAACTGAACACACTGTTTCGATACTACTTACTAGGTAAGCCTTGCTCCAAAACGTAGTTTTCCAAACTGGGAATTAGTTGATGGGAATATACAGATTTTAAAGGAGGAGAAATCATACAAATCACCTTATCGGACATGGCAAGAAACATGAAGTTGGGCAATGAGTGAGGAGCTATTTTGTTTTGTTGCTATTCTAGTTGGGGGTCTACAGAACAGAGGGAGCATGTTTTGTTTAATTGACTCTTATACTGACTTTGTTCTTCATCGTTTTTCTTTACCAAACATATTGCACTGTTCCTTGTGTAGATACCCTCTCAATATGTCGCACTGTTTCTGTCACCTGGTCATCAATAACGTCACGAGTGTCCAACAAGATGTTCAATGCTTGCTTTAAATGGTTTCCCCGTGTCGTTGATAGTGGCACACAAATCATTCATTGGCTTACTGAATATCATAATGCACGTATTTAACTTGTTCATGGTGACGAAAACTAGTCCTTTTCTTTGGCTGCCTTTTAATTGTTCATGGGATGATTCTAATTCATTAACTTTACTAGTAATTTCTGGCACTGACACCATCCGTCGTAAAAGCTTGGAAAAGTTTTCAATCAGAAAATGTATTCTAGTCTGAGGAACTCATCCTTTTAAGTCTGATGACGTTGTTTTAAGCATGAGGATCGATTTCACTTTCTTTTGGCATGTTAGTATGTTTAAATTGAGTTTTAAAAGCATTAGATAAAATGATTGAAGAGCTAGTAACAGCGTTGCACATGGATTATTCTAGTTTGTAATATATTAATAGTTTTATGCAAATTTACATCAAGTGAAGTTTAGTAGCATATTCTTTAATTGTAAAAAGTAAGTCGTAAATTAGTATCCCTCTTATAAGATACGACTAATAACAGTTATTGCTGCATTATATTTACTAAATAATTCAGAATAATCAAATTATATTGATTCGAAAAAATATGTTACTTGTTAAGATAATTGCTTTTTAATGAATAGCTTCAACAAATAATGTGGTCTTCGCGAAAACTGATAACAACTCAAATTTAAACTGTTATTTTTCGTATTTGGGATTATTAAACATGTTATCTAGAAAGCACTAAGTATTAAACTGATTGGAAACACTATTTACCAATGGTAGACCTACTCCAAATCAAAAATGAACGTGTACTTTAACAGAGTGCACTGTTTACAGACACAAACTGTAATGATGTCTACTTTGAGGAAATGGCAACATTATACACAAGGGCAACAACTCCGCATACACAAAAACATGTTTGTAGTTATCTTGTATGTTTCATGATCATAGTAATACGTCAGTGCAAGTGAGATTTAAATATGGGAAAAGCTATGCATGTACGCAATAATAGTACAATTATAAATTATAAATTTTAGTCTAAAACAATGGCGGCTATCTTGTTTTTTTGGCGGCCATTTTGAACCTACACTTTTTTTACTACACTGCTGGACTATTAATAGCCAATATAAGTAAAACACGAAGATGCTCGTGTATATATAAATACAAAAAAGCAACAATAGCCTAGAAAGCCACAACAAAGTACTCAATGATTTGGCAGAAGCCAGAGCTACACGAGAATAAACCATTGAGAACACGACAAGACAAGACTGCAGACAAACATCAAACGTCACCGTCCTTCTAGAGGCTACATATTAACACATAAAAGCAAGTTTTTCATTCATTGTGTGTCGGTTTATTTTTGTTCTAATTAATGTCAATGAATTATCAACCAAGTTTTGTATTAAGTACAGTTTAGTTGTTAGTTTGTTGTTTTTCTTCTTCATAAAAGTAATGTTCAAAATATGATATACTCCAATATCCTAGTTACTGTTAAAACGAACACTGATATTCAAAGAAATAAGTCGTAACGGTTATAAGCATGTCAGCAGTAAATAGTCAAGCTTTTCATGCCTTGTCTATGACCTTTTAGCGTTGGCAAATAGGTCCTTAAAGACCAACATTTAACGGTACTTTGACACTGCAGTTATTTATTCCACAATATGAAGTAGTGGTCATCACACAACAACTACAAATACTAATAAAAGGCAAGATATGACATCACAAACATAAAAGCGTTGACAAAAGGGTTACCGTGTTTTCCACAGGTTGCTTTTTTCAATCATCATGAGGGGCATGTTACATACGCAGGGGGCGGGTACGGGAGGGGTGGTCCCACTTCCGTGTTCCATTTCTTTTGTAGCATTTAATGCCTACCTGTATTGACGACGAGGCCTTCTATTAGCTAGTTTTAAGAAGTGTTAAAATCTTGAAAATTGATCAATGATATACAACACCAAGTTTCTATAGACTTGTCATTAAAAAATAAATACGATTTCTTTCTTCATTTTTTTATCTTCTCAGATTTTAAAATTGCCTTGAACATTTTACATATAAGTTTGTTTATTCTTTTTTATATGACATTTTTCAGAAAAAAATCGCTTGGATTTCGAAACGCTAAATTTATCCGAATTGCCATCGTCCTAATATAGCGATACATTTTCCCATATGATTTTCGTTGCTATCGGGACGACCGTGTAAATAAAGATTACCCTTCCAGGTTATATTCCCTAACAAACAAGACAGCATTAATAGGCAATATAAATAAAACCCATCAATGATCATGTATATAATATATATAAATATATTAAATAAATAAAGGACTAGAAAACCACAAAGCAAGTACCCAATGATTTGGCAGAAGCCAGAGCAACAACGCGTTAAGTGTCGACAAGACAAGATTTAAGACAAACATCAAACGCTACCGTCCTATGAGGATTTAGGTAGACGTCATCATAAGGTCCACACTCTGTCCGGTTATCGCACAATCAAAGAGGAAAGCATAGAGGAGAACTGTAAATGGGTCAACCCCTAACATGCAGTTAGTTGCAAAATGGTAGGGTTATAGTCTCTTTTGATAACCTGTTTAACAGGTTTGATAAAGATGTGTATGAAAGTGATTTGGCCATGTGTCTTACTGTAAATCACATCACCATTTAAGTTAGGTTGTGATTGTTCTTGTCGCAGAAGAGTTTTTAGATTACTGTTATATTTTAAAAGTAGATCAGGGTTACGATACTAACATTTTGCAAAGGGATTTCCAAGTTTATGGTAACGGTAGCCCTGCTTGCTGGAGTAGTTTTTTAGCTATACAAATATTACGAATACTTAAGTCCTCAACACGACTGCAAGCTCTAGAAAAACGAATCAGTTGAGAAACATAGACACATCACGCAATAGCTCGGGGAACATCCCCATCTAAGTGAGAATGATTAACAATATCAAAATTAAAATCATCTCTCTTGTCATAGATTTTATTAATTATATCTCCATTTCCAATAGAGAGATATAAATCAAGAAAAAAAACCGACAGTATCAGAAATGTTAGCTTTGTTGAGTTGAAGTTCCTTCGGATAGATAATATTAACGATAATAAAAAAGAAAGGATTGTCATGGTTCAATATGTCATCCAGATACCGAGAGGTGTCATTAAATGCCTGAGTATCGGATGAAAGACTCAACGTGAAATATCTTTATAGCAATTGTCTAAACTGCAGTTAGTAAAAAACGTTTCAATAGTGTTACAGGCTAAAAATGTAGCTTTTTCACTAGTGAAGTTTTTTTTTAATGCGATCAGCAATAAGCTTGTCTTTAATAAGGTGATGTGGTAAGGTTGTATAAAGACAACAAATCTATTTAGCTGACCATTATTGTGTATGTTTGTAGAAATTCAATATCTCTTTAGAAACATACAACAACCGTCACCTAGAAATCTAAAAGAGTATGAGAGTAGAACTTTGGAAACGGTTGAACACGATAAATACGGAATATTGCAGTCTCAATTTGATTGAGACTGTTCATGAACGGTAGTGAAATATGCTTGCTACCGTTCATGCCCTATAGCCACGGGTTGAGTAGAACTTAATATTAATAAAATCAATAGTACAGAATTTTAACCATCCCGAAGATGGCAACCATCTAAGGCAGCTAATACGAATAATGACACACCAATTTGTATTCTCGTGAAGAAGACACTAACATCGAGCTAGAAGCATAATAATGAAGTGACGTTTGGCGATCGATTGCTTTTACAAGGCTTCACCTTGTTACATCTTCATTAACATCGACTCTATTGTCTAATTCTATTTCTCGTCATATTTAATAAAATCACGATCTTGTCTTTCTTAACTAACTTCATCAAAGCCTCGCCTGATGTATAATTAACTTTACGAAGACAAACATTATAATCAATAACAAAAGAGAAGCTTGTCGACGAATATTAAATGATGCAAACTTAGCCATAATTGATAAGTGACTTACGATTTATTCTTTGAAAACTCACATGTATTTATACTTCCTATATATTAGATATGTTTGCGTTTGAAACACACTTTAAGATTCCTAAGCCGAACAAGAGATAATTAAAGGATTAAAGCAATAAGTTGAATCAAGGTCTCAAGTCCAGTAGCAAGCTATCAACTTGTTTTCAAAGGCTTGTTCTTGTTTCACTCCTCGTTTTGTATAAAGTACGCGAACTCTATTGGGCTAATATGTTGTAAATTTGCATATATTATCATTTACAATAGACACTTGAACGTTTGGGGTTTTATTTGAAGAAAACGGGAGTCTTACTAAATTGTATTTTAAGCATTTTTTCATTTATTTATTTATTTAATTTCAGCTTGTGAATGCGATATCAGCAGTTAATCGGTTTAGATTTCTTCTTAGGAAACAGGTTTAAATGTCGAACGAGTAGGACACTGAGTAATTTTAAAATGCAAATTTTAAATTAAAATCTAATTGTAATAAGTTACAGAGCAACACATTAAAACTCTTCAACACTTGCATATAACCTGATTAAAAGAGTATGAGAGTGGACCTCTGGAAACGACCGAACACGATAAATACGAAATATTGCAGTGATATAATTATGATTGCTACCGTTCACGCCCTCTAGCCGCGGGTTGAGCAGACCTCAATATCCATACAATCAATAGTACAGAATGTTAACCATCCCGGAGATGGCATGCATATGACGATGGACATGCTATATTTAATTTCATCATTCATCATTCAATGTCTAGCAGCGTATGGTCCCATTATCTAATAAACGTATATGCCCCGAAGAGCGAAATAAACTAAATGGAATTTAGTTGGGAGCAGCGGTTATGAATATAGATATAAAAATCGAACAGGAAAATCAGCATTCAAGAACGACAGTCAGCCATAAACACACGCAGAAAAGATAGAAAAGAAAACGCATATACACACATACAAACTCGCGGTACGATCGTGATATAGAGCTTTGAATACAGTAAACAGTTACCGGGAATATACTCTCTGTAAAGTTTACAATGATATATTCAAAGACATCGGATATATATTGGGTTTTTTTATTAAGCCGTACTTATAAGCAACTGCTTATAAGAGACCCTTATATGAAAGTCCAAAAGGTTTATAGTGTATCCCCTTGAAGTTGAAGTGTATCACATCGATGTTGATGGTGTATCGCACTGATGTTGATAGTGAACATCGAAAGTGAAAGTGTATCGCATTGATCTTGATAGCGTATCCTATTGATGTTGAAGGTGTATAGCATTGATGTTGATTGTGTATCCTATTGCAGTTAATAGTGTATCGTATAGAGGGTGAAGGTGTATCGCATAGAGGTTGATAATGTATCACAGTGTGGTTGACTATGAGTCACTGTGTCTCTCTTAATAAACCTTTTGCTTTGGTGTTTCTACACAATGATCCCCTGTGGTTGCCGGGGTAGAATACAGCCACTGCAAATCCCGCTAGATGCAGATGGGTAGGACTCCGCTGCCCCCGTAATGTTCATTTTATCATTGTTTATCATGCTCATTCAAGGTCTTCATCATGACACAGCGTATGCAAACGTGGAAACGAGGCTCCATCGTAAATGGAGTGTCTACTATATACTTTGCAGCTGCAGTTCTGCAGGTTAGAAGGTTCTACAAAATGCATTATATGTTGACATATTCTATACTCTCTTAGACATATTAGAAGTCTTCTGTTTCGATTGGAATTAAACTGTTCCATTGAAACCTTATTTACCGACCTACATTAAGGCCCTAATTATCTTGATGTCAGTCCAAACTAATAAACTCCAATGATAAATAATAAGTCGGTAATATATATATTATTCAGTGTTCAACTTTAATTATCCGTCGATATGCTAACGATAAGCCTCTCTTTACTTCTGTCATAGGATAAGATATTAATGTGTATGGTTATATATATATATTAAGATGTATCGTCTCTTACATATTCCACCACATGCCCTGTACTAATGTTATAATTCGTAAGTACATGGATTAATTGTAATAATAAGCCCAGTAGTTAGATTGTGTAGCTTTAACGTTTCAGATAAAACACTATTGACAAATCTAACCTGTTCACATACTATACCGGTGCACGTGCATGTAATACATTCACTATCCCTTCGATATGCTAATAACTCGTAAGTGTTGGCCAATAGATTTATCGGACTTCGAATCTTTCAAAGCCATGATTTGATGTTTGATACATCGAGGTCAACAATTACTTGTACTTTGCAATAAATACATATTGTATACATTTATTTGCAGGTAACTTAGTATTACATCTTATTCTCCATATCTTGTTTAAGGTCTATGTTTGTTTTCATAAATATGGATGTATGCATTTTGTGCTTTTATGTAAAACCTATGTCTGAGGGTCCGTCGACCATATGTCTTTGTTGTCCGCCATTTTTGTCTTCATATTGTTTTATATATATTGTGTTTGATCATTTAAAGCCATGATTTGATGTTTGATACATCGAGGTCAACACACTTGTACTTTGCAAGAAATAAATATTGTATATATGTATTTGCAGCCTCCCGGTGATCTGTTGTTAACCCGACGAGAACCTACTTCACCCTAAGTTATCACGATATAACATAAAGATAACACATCGGTAAAATTAGGCGCCCATTACAAGCCGTCGTCTATACAACGATTCGGGGAGGATCGAGCATGATTCGAGAAGGATCGAGCAAGATATGAGATGTCTGCGATTTGAGACGTATGCAGCATCAATATATTTTTGTATAGTGATGGAGAGTGATAGTGATAGTGATATCTTGGATTTTCACGTGTCGTTTAGTTATCGCGATCCAGGGAAACGATAGTACTGGCATGCAATGACTGTATTTTTTTAGTGCGATTTATTACGGCCGACGGAATTTGGTAAGAAATATATTTTATTATTTGATGTGTAACATGTAATATACACCCGACTGACATTCAGTACCCCGTGTTTACAATAAGTGTATTGTCACACATGTTGACGCTAGATTAAATAATACGCCTGTTTACTTTTCACGGTCAAGCGCTTACATGGTCAGTCTGCTGTATACCAGATATTCATCCTATTGTCGCCTGATGTGATCGTTATGAAACTGAGTTGTATTATTGGGGGTTTATATTGACCTACATTTAACCCAATTATACTAATACTTATCCTTTACTATCGATCTATCGTAATCCTAACAACTGAGAAATAAAGTATATAGGTTGATAGACAGCAGTTAGAAAATTAGTAGTTTAGTTTGACATATTGGTAGTTAGTTGGTAGTTTATACTGCAGATGTAGTTTGTACTGCAGATGTAGTTTGTAGTTTGACCGGATATATTAGTAACTATATAGTATTTTCAGCGAATCCCTATATAATAAATCGTCCTAATAATTGCAGGAAATGCAGATGTCGTTTTTCTCAGATATTCTGATTGATCAAAGATGATATACTTAACAAATTATAACAACAATGCCAGATTTAAGGAAATTAGTGTTTTGATAAACATTGTAGGAATGTTACAGGTCACAGGAACTGTACAATTAGTTTTACAGGTGCATCGCAAATCGAGGTAGATAATGGGATATTGAATACACATATATCATATGCTATTAAGTAAATATCCAGATTGACCTCATCCGATTGTTAAAATATACGCAAGAGAACGGTGTTTTCTTTTGTATATTAAATATAAAGAGTAAATAGCAGCAAAGAATTTACACTCGTTTCGCTGAATGAGCAAAACGATTGTGAGATTCTCGGTAACAGAGTATTGTATTGCACATTACAAGATTGCAAATACAATGCTGTTGTTTTTTTCTCTTGATATAGAATAGATTTCTTACCAGGGAAAAAAAGATAGAAAAGAAAACGCATATACACACATACAAACTCGCGGTACGATCATGATATAGAGCTTTGAATACAGTAAACAGTTACCGGGAATATACTCTCTGTAAAGTTTACAATGATATATTCAAAGACATCGGATATATATTGTTTTTTTTTATTAAGCCGTACTTATAAGCAACTGCTTATAAGAGACCCTTATATGAAAGTCCAAAAGGTTTATAGTGTATCCCCTTGAAGTTGAAGTGTATCACATCGATGTTGATGGTGTATCGCACTGATGTTGATAGTGAACATCGAAAGTGAAAGTGTATCGCATTGATCTTGATAGTGTATCCCATTGATGTTGAAGGTGTATAGCATTGATGTTGATTGTGTATCCTATTGCAGTTAATAGTGTATCGTATAGAGGGTGAAGGTGTATCGCATAGAGGTTGATAATGTATCACAGTGTGGTTGATTGAGGTGTATCACAGTGATTTTGATTGAGGTTGAAGTGTGTCATATAGAGGTTGACGGGGTATCACTGTGATATTGATAGTGTATCGCATATAGGTTGACGGTGTAGTGGATAGAGGTTGATTGTGGATCTCATATAGGTTGACGGTGTGGTGCGCAGACGTTGATTGTGTACTGAATATAGGTTGATTGTGTAGTACATTAAGGTTGATTGTGTATCGCTTATAAGTTGATAGTATATCGCATAGAGGTTGATTGTGTTATGCATTGAGGTTGATTGTGTGTGTATCACATATAGGTTGATAGTATATCACATAGAGGCTGATTGTGTATCTCATATAGGTTAATAGTATATCACATAGAGGTTAATGTGGTATCGGAATGAGGTTGATTGTGTATCACATATAAGTTGATAGTATATCGCATAGATGTTGATTGTGTAGTGTATTGAGGTTGATTGTATATCGCATATAGGTTGACGAGGTAGTACATTAAGGTTGATAGCGTGTCACATATAAGTTGATAGTATATTGCATAGAGGTTGATTGTGTAGTGCATTGAGGTTGATTGTGTATCACATAGAGGTTGATAGTGTATCTCACTGAGTTTCATGTGGTATCGTAGTGAGGCTGAAGGTTGAATAAGTTGAATAATTATTGTTGATTTATAAATTGATGGATCAGTTGTGTATCTGATGGGTTATTGAGTGATGTAATGTCTATGTATCGTTGTGGATGATACGGATAGTAAGATTTGAACATTATAGAGAACCCAAAGTATCATAATTGAATTTAAATTATAAATAAGTGTTGTTTTTGCGTTGCTATGAAAGAGATTTCATGTTGAGTCTTTCACCAGATACCCAAGAAGATGTTATTGAGGCCTTTAATAACACCTCTCGGTATCTGGATGACATATTACACATTGACAACCTTTTCTTTTCTACTCTGGTTAATAATATAAACTCTAAAGAACTTCAACTTAACAAAGCTAATATTTCTGATACTAACGCTTCTTTTCTTGATTTACATCTGTCCATTGAAAAATTAGCAAAATATATGACAAGAAAGATGATTTTAATTTTGATATTGTTAATTATCCGCATTTAGATGGGCATCTTCCCCCTAGCAACTTCTATGTGTCTCAACCAATTCGTTTTTCTAGAGCTTGTACTCGAGTTGAGGACTTTAATATTCGTCATCTTCTAATTCCTAATCCCATCTAAATGGGGATAATTAACAATTATATCAAAATTAAAATCATCTGTCTTGTCATAGATTTTGCTAATAATTTCACCATTTTCAATAGATGTAAATCGAGAAAAGAAGTTGAGTTGAAGTTCTTTAGGATATATAATCAACCATAGTAGAAAGGAAAATGTCATATTTCGTGCACACCTTGTACGTCCTTTCATGTATTCCATCATTGTACACGAGTCATTTATCAATTTGTGTCCACTTTATTTTAAACACTATTTTCCTTTTATCTTTGGTGTACACCCTTTCTTTGGTGTACATCAATTCAAATTACATTTTTCTCTTCATTTCACTTCCTTTCACAGCGTCTCCGTGGCCGAAGGATTAACGACGTTGCATTGTAAACCTTCTCGCATCTCACTGCTGCGTGTTCGAATCCCACTGGGAGCTTGACTTGTAAGTCAGGAAGTGTCGATTCTTACGGATGGCGGGAGGTGTGTAGTATCGGTTCTACGCAGGAAATGTCGGTGGTCTGCCTCCAACACACAAAAACTGACCGTCATATAGAGAATGACGTAAAAACAACCTCAATAATTCCAGAGTTATGTCCCTTGGAATTGTAAGATTCACAACATTAATGTCCGAAAGACAACATGTGAAGCAATAGTGAAGGCATTCGCCATACAAACAAAATTCAATTCCTTGACTGGAGTGGTCTGGCCCCATGATGTGTCCACATTTCTGTCTCAGCAGTCACTTACAAATCTGTATATGTAGACTTTGGATAAAAAATAAAATGTAATTAAAGCATTTCTAAATAAAGCATTTCCGCGTTTGTTTTTAGCTTTACTTACAAAAGACCAACAGCTAAAGATAAGGGCCCAGTTTTATGAAACAACTTGCGAGAATTTCGACCGTAAGTCAATTTATTTAACTCTTTATTTTGATTTACATTTCTAGAATGAACGCGATTTCATTTCCTTTTCTTATACATTTGATATTTCTTCACATAATGCGGACATAATTGTCTACATTGAATTGTGCAAAAATGTTTTAAAAATATTTGAGAGTTATCGCAAGATGTTTAATAAAACGGGGTCCTGATCTACTAATATGTATATGTAGACTTCTGAATAAAAAATAAAGAGTAATTAAAACATTTCTACATGAAGCAAAAAAGAAAAACGGGAAAAAAAGGAAAAAGATAGAAATGATTGTCAATGTCATCCAGCTACCGAGAGGTGTCAGTGAAGGCTTCTATAACATCCGCCTGGGTATCTGGTGAAAGACTCAACATGACATATCTTCCATAGCAATATAAAAACAAATCTGCGACAAGGGGTGCACAGTTCTTATCCATGGGGATACCAATAATTTCTCTATAAACGGTAATTCCATACCTGACGAAAATATTATCTAATAGAAAAATAACTGATTTACAAACTTCATGGCAAGTCCATATAGTGTAATTGTCCAAACTGCCGCTAGCAAAAAACGCGTTAATATTGTTTAAGGCCAAACATGTTGTATTTTCCCTAGCAAATGTTTTTGAATGAAGGCAATAAGCTTGTTTTTGATAAGGTTGTGTGGTAAAGTTGTATATAAATTGTAGAAAAATCATAAGTAATTAGAGATGAAGCTTGACGTTTACTGCACATTTTATCAAGAACGTCGGCTGAATATTTAATATACCAAACTAAAGCCCAAGTTTTTAAAAGCTTAAGCATAATATTGTTTTAGTGATCTCTAACGGCAGTAAGACAAGTTGTTAAAAGTTTGAACATATTTGTAGTGGTGCAAGAACTAGAATTGGAAATAAAACGGACCTTATATGGTTGTTTGTGTAATTTGGGAATCCAGTACATCGTTGGATGCCTGTTTTTGCTTTTCATCTTTCCAACCTTGAAAATCTCGCACTGAGTGATAAGCGTCGAAACAACAGTATCTTCAGTAGATTGAACTGCAGTGTACCAATTGGCACTCCTGAGTTCCTGAGGTAAAATTGACGTAATGGAGGCGTCAGACAATAAGTATATTATTAGCTGCTTTACCTTTACTGAAACAAACTTATTATGATATTCCTGGATTTCCGATTCTAAATTAAGAAATGAAAACCTATGTCTAGTGGTGGGTAGAGAGGGGTTAGCCGTATAAAAGTTAATACGGGTATCTATGATGTTAAAAATAGGATTTTTCCAAGTAAAAAGGGTTCTAGGGTCAGCTACGACACCATTTAATACTAAAATCCTCAGTGGATTGGGCGATCTGACCACGACATGCACTGAAATCAATCACAGAAGGCAATCTATACTTAAGATATTTAGAAAACAAATGACGAATACTATAATTATTATAATTATAATTATCTATAATATCAAAATTACCAGTAATGACATGACCGGCCGGTGCATATCAAAATTTAGATGTTTCGCATTCCTTAGGAGTGTAATTTACTATATCAGGTTCATACACTATTTTGTTGTAGTTGAAAATCATATTTCTAATTGGTGTTTTGTACGTATAACAAATTGTAGGATTTTCGGATTTTTTTAAATATTTAGGAATAGAATCAACAACACGATTATCTCGAAATTTACTTGGTCTATCAATAAATCAACGCCCTTATTAAGATAAAGATTTTTTAGAAAATGTCTGACGTGATCTGACTCCTTGTCAATATGGGGTCGGAGAACAATCTGCTTATAGCTTTGAATTATAGAAGTAGTGTTATACAAAGGAGCTGTTTGAATGAAAAGTGTGTCTGCTTCCTCGTCAATCAGCTTAAAAACTGTTTAAAAATAGGATGTAAAATTTACAACCATGAGACCTAGATTTACACTTTCGAATGGGAAATATAACAAACATGTCAATATAAGGTTCTTTTGAAATATTTCCTTGTTGATAAATATTATCACCAAGGCCCAGTGGAAATGGTGTCTGCAAGTCTTTCACCCGCTTTAGTGCTGCTATGCGTCTAGCTTTTATATATATATTCAACAGGTTGAAAAGTGATGTTACTAAAACTATGACCTGACTGAAGAAAGTGTTGGTACAGGTAATTATTTACCTTTTTGGGCTTGCCTGCATTATATGTATGCTCATGGAATCGAACATTAAAGGAACGACCTGTTTGTCCAACATATTGTATACCACAATGTGATACATTTCAAATCAAAACATAGATGACGTGAAGAGTACGTCAATGAACGTTTGAAGCATGATATATATAAAATGTTCTACCATTAACAGTTGATTTAATGGTGGACTTGCTAGATGAATAATTACAACAAATGCACCTGTTAGCATTGCACTTACTTACAGAGGAAACACTCTGCGTCTAGTTTGAATAAATCGATGTATGAATGGAGAGGTTACGTGATATTTTTTTCAAAACAGGCGATCCAAGAGGTAGACTGGACCTATTTCTATAGAAGAGCTCTCATATAAAGGTTAGTGGCATTTCTTAGTAAAAGTGGTATCCTGATATATATTAATTTGGGTATGCTGAGTTCGAATATGGTGGATACCAAACTGGATTTTGACAAAAAAGACAATTTTTGCGACATTTCATTGTTTTATGATAATTTTACAGGGAATTTTGGAATATTTTTTTAAAATAGACAATTTACACCAGTTACCAACGTTCTCCAAGTATTTTGAGTTCATATACATTGACTTATCGTAGGAATAATATTTCTGGCTGAATTTTGACATTAAAGGCAAATTTGGG
>JAWPHD010017981.1:0-42029 GCA_037043455.1 Cyrtodaria siliqua
AATGTTGGGGGTTTAAGTGAACTGACAATGCTGTTCTTGGTAGATATTACAAAAATGATGTTTATAATCTTTAAAGTTTTGATTACTTAAAAATAAAATGGCACTTATTTAATACCAAATCGGGGTCTATATTTATGGGAAGTGGCTCCTCGTCGGGGCCGGCTGCCGGACGAGACAAACAGTCTTCCCGGCCAGGCCAGTTTGTCTCCTCGTTCGGTTCATTCTTAAGAGCAAGGCTACTGATCATACAGACGCCGACATACCTTCCTCCTCATCCTTTATATTTCTACAGATAAAAACTGGCCGCAGTGGGCATTCGTAGTATTGTCATCGCCACAGCCCCCCCCCCCCCCCCCCCCCCCCCCCATCACACACACACACAGGAGAGAGAGAAGAAGGATATAGAGAAAAAGAAGGTGTTGAACACTTTTTCTTCTTCTTCTCTCTCTCTGTACGGGGTCTGGAAATATTTTGAAAATCCACTTGCCCAGGGCAAGCAGATTTTCAAAATCATCTTGCCCTGCCCAATATGTCACTTGCTCCAATTTCAAAAGAGCCACTTGCCCCAAAAGTAAGCTGGTATTTTTTTTACATGATTTCATTGTAAAATTAATGACTTAAATTATGAATGATCAGAGCTACAGGTTATTACCAGTATGCACATATCAGTGTTTTCACTGGTGGGAGAGGAGGAGTGGGGTGTCGACGGGATACCCCGAGGATATAACACCACTGATGAACCTTGTACCAAATTGGTAGACTCTAATGCCTATGAAATTAAGATGTACAAGATGCTCCTAGTGCAGTAATTACAAAAGGGCAGGCAAATAACATAAAACAAAACGATGCATTAGGTCGAACAAAACTTTTTTCTACTTTTACTTTTGTTATAGACTACACCAGATGAAAAGGACGATGCATTAGGCCAAACAGAACTTTTTTCCTACTTTCACTTTCGTTATTCATGTAGATAAATTGTATGTGTAAGCATGGTTTATGCCTAAATCTGACTGGTAAGTAGTTGTTTTTCTGTTAATATATTTTTGAGATGCCAATTCTTCGAATAATTATCGAAATTAGCCAAGGTCGAAGCACATCTTGAATACAATTGTCGCAGGATGACCCTAGTGGTTGGGGCTAACTCAGGAAAGAATCAATGACGGTGAATGCATTAACATAAGTTTAATGCAAATTTTAAAATATGTTTAATACATATCTAAAAAAAACAAGCGAATACACAGATGAAATGTGAAAAGAATGTTCTCCTGAACTTTTAGGACGTTCTTAGTATTGTTACACATACGGAAGGTGTCGACTGATTATATACGACACTAAAGTTTTGTTACAGTTATAACAATGTTGATATATGATCTAGCGAGATAACTGTGATGCGCGAGAGCTCATGAAGATGATGATGCGCGAATCCAATGAGTGATTGTCATCAAATGCCTTATATAAGGGTTGATGACGCGATATAATGATGATTAACCTCCACTGAGGTTGTGGATGATGTTGTAATATCCTCCAGTGAGGACTGATAACGGGCCCACCTCGTGTCCCGGGGGTTGTCGCTACTAGAACCTGGACATGCTGCGCAGGTACGGGGACCGTCTCCACCGCTCTTAACGTTATGCGTGGAAGCTTAGCTCTACTCCGGAAGGCTTATATCCAAACCTGGATGGCTTAGGCTGTAATTATACATACGTTTTAGATGTCGGTTGATAAACATAACAATCTTGCATAATTATCATTACCCAAATTAATCATTATTTAATAAATATATGTAAGCTGTACTAATGATGAGTAGCAATGTATACTGGTTACTCATCTCATTGTTAACTAATGTTAACAATCGTGTATTACATTTACTGAGTTATACGCCAACGTTAATTAATGCACCTATTATCCACTGTTATCAAATTAATATTGTTTTACAATTAATGATCAATTACAATAATTACATCTAATAAAGTAACTTCAAAATCATATGCTAGTCTCAAGTTAATGTTTGAGAAACACAAAGCTAACCGGATGTCGTAACCGCCAGCCAAGATGGCGACGCCCACTGAATAAAAATGTACGATAAAAGTTAATAAAATACTTACTGACCACATATTGCCTGTGAATTTCGCCGTCCAACTCCTGCTCCAAACAAAGCAACTATCAAGCAATCCCGGCCAGAACTAGAAGACAGTGGATTTTATAGCAAACGTTACGCCCAAACCATTATTTCCCCCGTTCAGTCCGTGACATACGTGGCTAAATTCGCGGTATTAAAATCTACACGGAAGGACCCTTACGCAATTTTGCCGTTTAAGGAGATAGACCTATACTTTTACATGCATTAGCACAAAACTAAACTTATTAAACTGCCCTTCCCTCGCGTCCTATGGCGGCCACTTAAAATGTGCACGGTTTTCCGTGTTTCCTGAATATATCATGAACATTGTGAATTTGGTTCAACTAAACAATGAATTAGGCTGTAACTAACAGCTGCTTACAAGGGCTATGTACGACAATACGCTCTACCCGTGACATTTTGTGACAACATCTCCCCCACTTAAAGAAAGTGCTACACTTTTTAAAATTCAACAAAATAATAATTAATATTTAAATGGTGTATCTATCAGTGGCATCTGATATAAATGTAATTTGGTCACTCGACCTTTTGGTACTCTCCTTTGGCATACATCGCAGGACCTACAATACCTAGTTACATCTCCACTAACGCCTGGCCAATAAAATTCTGCCAATACTCTATCTGACGTTTTCTTTACGCCTAAATGACCTCCCATAATCGACTCATGAGCTACCTTAAGCACTGTCGTTCTATACTGAGTAGGTACCACCAATTGGTGAAACTGTCTACCACCACTATTTTCAAATTCTCTGTACAATAACCTATTCTTATGTACAAACTTACAACTACCGGACCCTTTACACTTCTTCACTACACCATCCGTGGCCTTCACTTTACAAGGCTCTAACGACTCGTCTTGAGATTGTGCTTCTATAAACTCCTCTTTAGATATGTCACCTACGGCTGTAGGAACCTTTAATTTTCTATAAGCCTGAGCTTGCTTCTGAACCTGCGCTCTAGTCGCTACTGCATTACTTATGCTACTCCTAAAATCGGACACTACCGGAAGTACTGAACCTTCTATGATCCCTATCGTTAAATCATACATCGGGTCGTTCATACATAGTGCCTCTGTAGTCCCTTTAAAGAAAGGCGTATCTACATTTATTCTCGCTATTGGCACGTGCTCTACCGACTTATTTAACAACATACACGGTGACTGTTTACCTACCAACTGGTCATCCGTAACTAAACTACGCCTAACTACCACACCTGTACATCCTGTATCTCTCATTACAATTACGTCCGTGCCATTCACTCTACCATCTGTCGTTGGAAGATTTGCATACGGAAAGAGACATGTTCCGATCTTCGCCATTACGCCATCCGATTTAACACAACCGCTACTATACTCTCGGTTGTAATAACCGGACTATTACTACCTCTGCCTCTACATCTACCTCGGTTTTGACCACCTCTACTTCTACCGAAATTCCATGGGTTGTTAAAACCTTGGTTCTGACTCCCTACATTGTTGTCCACTCTACTATTGTCACTAAAATTGTCTACGACAGCGGACACTTTCACCGCTTTCCTACACTCATGTGAAGCATGATTCCCATTACAGTGACGACAACGAATAAAAGGTCTACCTATGTTGTTACCACTATTGCTACCTCCTCTAGCACCCATCGAACTACCTCCACCTCTATAGTTTCCACTCTGGACTTTCTGTTTATTACTATGATCGTCCCCTTGCCTATCTCTAAAAGTTCTGTCTTTCGACACTACATTATGAGCTCCACCTCTAGCCTCGGCAAACTGATCTGCTTGTGTTGCCATTTCTTCTACACTAGCTAGTTTTCTTTCTTTTAGAAATAAGAACAGCTCTCTACTACACACATTGAATAGCTGGTCCCGCAACAAGAAATCTATGAGGCCTTGATAAATCTGCGCTACCTTCCCTAACTCTAACCATCTATCTAAGTAATTTCTAGACCTACTAATGAACTGAATAAATGACTCGCCTTTTTCAGGCAAACAAGCCCTAAACCGCTTTCATAAAACCTTCTTCAGTTAACTCAAATCTCTTTAAAAGAGCATCCTTTAACTTGTCATAGTCAAGAGAATCTACACTAGGTAATCTAGAAAATACATCTAAGGCCTTGCCTCTCAATAACGCACTTAAATGAACTGCCCACTTATCTTTGGTCCATTCCTGTAACTCAGCATAACGTTCAAACCGTAACAAGTTACTGTCCATGTTATCTTTGTCAACATCAAAGTATGGTCATTTCGAACCTTTTAACTTCCCAGAATAACTATCTTTCCCCACAGTTTTACTGTCCTTACTATCTGTCTTAGCTGCTTCCAACTCTAAAGCTAACTTATGATCAAACGCTGCTTTCTCCATCTCCATCTCCATCTTAGCCTTAGCTAGTCTACCATCTGTTTCGAACCCCTCATGTTCGAACCCTTGCTTCGCCCTTACTATTCTACTTTCTAATTCTAACTTATCTTTATCATCATCTCGCTTCTCTTTAGCTAATCTACTTTCTAATTCAAGTTTCTCTGTAGCTAATCTACTTTCTAATTCTAGCTTCTCTTTAGCTAATCTACTTTCTACTTCTAACTTATCTGTAACTAATCTACTTTCTTCATCTCTTTCCTGCTTTGTTAATTCTCTTTCCTAAAGTCTAAATTCCCTTTCCCTAGCCTGTTCATCTTTAACAAAGGTTCTAAGATCCTCTCCAGTATACCCTAACTCCTTACCCATATCCGTAAGTTCCTTTAGGGACGTCATGGTTGTGGAATACTCACTACAATAACTACAATACACAAGTCACTAATAATTCACTCTACTAACTACTAATGGTAAGTCACTGTGTCCTCAGTAAATACCTGGGCATCATCATAGGACAAGGTACATACACATTTGTACTAGCGCTAACTACTAACGGTTATGTATAGATAGTATCTAGCTTCCACAAAACATGTACACTACATAAAATATCTATATTTGATATTGGACATAAACCTTAAACAATCACAGAAATGTGTATAGCATGTACATGTATATTTACTTCTCCCATCAATATAAGTATACTCGAGTGTCACAACATGAGTAGAACGTCTTGTTCGCCAACCTAATTGGATACTATTGGTATATCAAGGGAGGTAAAAACAAACACCCAAATTATTGAGCAAAAGTGCCTCAGACCCAATCGTGCAGACCACTGCGACCTCGCGCCAAGGAAAGAACGTATAAAACAACAGTTTGGACTCACCCTACCCTTGTCGTGTCTTGACTTGTCTTCCAAGCTGTGGCCTTGATCGTCTACAGTCGCCTTGATGGATCAGGGGTGGTACACAATTCTAAAATAATAAGTGGAGATTTAGTATATCATAATAAAGATCACTTATCTGAAAACCAGTTGTCGCAGGATGACCTTAGTGGTTGGGGCTAACTCAGGAAAGAATCAATGACGGTGAATGCATTTACATAAGTGTAATGCAACTTTTAAAATATGTTTAATATTTATACAAATATCTAAAAAAAAACAAGCGAATACACAGATGAAATATGAAAAGAATGTTCTCCTGAACGTTTAAGAAGTTCTTAGTATTGTTACAAATACTGAAGGTGTCGACTGATTATATACGACACTAAAGTTTTGTTAAAGTTATAACAATGTTGACCTATGATCTTGCGCGATAACTGTGATGCGCGAGAGCTCATGAAGATGATGATGCGCGAATCCAATGAGTGATTGTCATCAAATGCCTCCTATAAGGGTTGATGACGCGATATAATGATGATTAACTTCCACTGAGGTTGTGGATGATGTTCCTCCAGTGAAGACTGATAACGAGCCCACCTCGTGTCCCGGGGGTTGTCGCTACTAGAACCTGGCCATGCTGCGCAGGTACGGGGACCGTCTCCACCGCTCTTAACGTTATGCGTGGAAGCTTAGCTCCACCCCGGAAGGCTTATATCCAAACCTGGATGGCTTAGGCTGTAATTATACATACGTTTTAGATGTCGGTTGATAAACATAACAATCTTGCATAATTATCATTACCCAAACAAATCATTATTTAATAAATATATGTAAGCTGTACTAATGATGAGTAGCAATGTATACATATTCTACAACGCCATGTATACGACATGTACGTCGCTGTTAACCAATGCCCCTAATACATGTTATATACAACGTTATCAAATCACTCGTATATTACACTCACTGAGTTATGCATGCACACATGTATGTCAACTAATGACCATATTATACAAAGCTATGCATACGCGTCGAACATTTATACTGGTTACTCATCTCATTGTTAACTAATGTTAACAATCGTGTATTACATTTACTGAGTTATACGCCAACGTTAATTAATGCACCTATTATCCACTGTTATCAAATTAATATTGTTTTACAATTAAAGATCAATTACAATAATTACATCTAATAAAGTAACTTCAAAATCATATGCTAGTCTCAAGTTAATGTTTGAGAAACATAAAGCTAACTGAATGTCATAACCGCCAACCAAGATGACGCCGCCCACTGAATACAAATGTACGATAAAAGTTAATAAAATAAATACTGACCACATATTGCCTGTGAATTTCGCCGTCCAACTCCTGCTCCAAACAAAGCAACTATCAAGCAATCCCGGCCAGAACTAGAAGACAATGGATTTTATAGCAAACGTTACGCCCCAACCATTATTTCCCCCGTTAAAATTTATACGAAAGGACCCTTACGCAATTTTGCCGTTTAAGGAGATAGACCTATACTTTTACATGCATTAGCACAACACTAAACTTATTAAACGGTCCTTCCGGGCGTCCTAGGGCGGCCTCTTAAAATGTGCACGGTTTTCCGTGTTTCCTGAATATATCATGAACATAGTGAATTTGGTTCAGCTAAACGATGAAGTAGGGTGTAACTAACAGCTGCTTACAAGAGCTATGTACGAACAATAGGCTCTACTCGTGACATTTTGTGACAACAATGGCAAACATTCTTCAAGTTCAAAACAAAAACACGCCATTCCGTCATTGATCTCGGATTCATTCAAATCAAACATGGCATTTTGAAATAATAACATAGATGCATCCCTATACATTAAGACACGCGTCGATAGCGACATGCGTCGATAGTCTCTTTGCTCATCAAAAAACGCCGTCAAATTGACATAATCGTTTAATTTCCCTACTTGTTTACAAATTGGTTTGATTGAATCGCCATTGTTTCACTTTATCACGTGGTAGTGAATGGGAGTTTTCATTGGCTGATAAAAATACATCGGTTATTTGATTGGATAATATGGATACAGTACTAGGTCAAGCGTTGCGCCATGATTTTTAATTATTGAACAGACACACCGACCGATATACAAAGCGACAACACGATCTCAATAACTGATTTACACACTGATGTATATTTCACACTAATCGTTTGACCGTATTCGGGGCCGAAATTCGGTCCCATTCGCCTCCCCTAAATGTATATATTTCCCCCCTTGTCCTGTGAAAAATTCCAAGTAAAAAAAAAAAAAAAGAAAAAAGAAGAAATATTAGAATTTTTTTAACTCCAAAACAGGAAAACAGCAAATAATTTGCAATTTGGAATGGTAAATTTTTGGTACCACTTAAATAATAAAAAAAACAAATCAATTTGTGTTTAATAGAAATTCCCCTTTGATATGAAAACAACGCAAAATTCCCCTTCCTGAGGGCCCTGGCCCCATTCCCCCAAAGTGAAGGGAGGGCCCTAGCGAGTCTTCAATTGAAGATTGGCACCCCAAACGTTCCTCGGCCAATCAAATTCTGATAAACTGTCAAGTGGGAGGGATAAACAATAATGAACAACTCAGGTCAGTTTTATGACACTTGCTCGCGGCGAAAGCGACGGGTGGTTAATTACTACGCAATTATCGGCAAACTTCACAGTCAAGGTAAATTTTCCCTTGATTTTTATCTAATAATGAAACGTCCATCGTGCAAGTGACGGACAACCATATTTACGAAGATCACGTGCCCGCACCGAAAATCCACTTGCCCGGGGCATCGGGCAACCATATTTCCGGAGCCCTGGGATGGGGTGGGGGCCTGTGGTCATCGCTACCAAAAAAGGAAGTGATTTCTCTATGCAATATTTTCCGTCTTTCTTTACTTTCGACTCTCACAAAGACAACACAATATTGAAATAACACAACCGTCTTCCATACATCTTGTTATCAGATATGACACATAATTTGCCACTCAAAAACTAATTCATAATTTGTCATTTCTTTTTTTGTTTTGGCGGCCATTTTTGTTGGCAAGCAAGCACTTGTTTCTGCGTTGACACTGCATCGAGCATTGGATATATCAACTGAACATTATATATTGTTTATTTGGACATTTTACATCTCGCACAATTGTTTTACCAATGTATAGTGAAACGTTTACCTCACTGGGTAATTAATAAAGTCAGTTAATAACAATAATTTTCCACTGTTCGCTCTTCTGCACACTTCGAAAGCGCCCCCTATAACAATTAAAGGGAAATCACTCTTATTTCAAGAGTGCAAAATGCGAATGGTGTTTATTCTAAAAGTCGGGACGATTTTTGAAATACTGCGGAAATTGCTCAAAAAGACACGTCTACTTATTCTATATCTACATCTATAGTTTAAAGGGACACATGGCAATCTTGAAGTTTGATCAAACATTGAAATTAGCGTCTCGATTGATTTATCCAGTATGATTTTGACTTTAAACCTGCTTTCATATAATTAAAAACAACAATTGAGTTTTCCTTTTTTCGTAGTATTTTCCCCTAACGTTAGGTTTAAATATATTATTGGTGCAATATAATCAGATGTTAATAATATGCAAAAACAATTTGCTATATACTTTTCTTATAATTACTATTAATGACTGAACAAATCCAAGTTATATTAGTGGTGCAATATAATCAGATGTTAATAATATGCAAAAACAATTTGAAATATACTTTTCTTATAATTACTATTAATGACTGAACAAATCCAAGTTATGTAGAAAAACTAAAGGGACGCTGTGAGTTTTTAAAAAATGAAGATTGCCGTGTGTCCCTTTAAGCAAGTGGTGTCACATTTGACTATAACGTTTCTGTCGGTGGTAGAAAATAAAATAGAATGATAGGACAAAAAGAAGCACTGATGGAATGAGGGCAGACGTACCAGCAATACCTCCAGAGGACTTCTGAACACCAGCTAGACAAAAGAGACTAAAAAAACCAAAACAATATAAAGTCTAAAAGACTGCCTATCCACAAATATAATTGAAAGACACTCTATTACACATGCTAAAGATTTGTAGTGAAACAAGCAATACTGAACAACTCAAAAACTCTTTTTTCATTAAGACAGTAGTGGAGTGGAACAATCTAGACAGTGAAGTAGTGCATGCACAGACAATCGAGAGCTTTAAAACAGCTCTCCAGCATTATTGCTAACATCGCTCCCCCACCCCGGTGTATATACGCTGTAACAGGGTCTTCACCGTATCAAGCAGAAGCAGTGCTAACATCGCTCCCCCACCCCGGTGTATATACGCTGTAACATCGCTCCCCCACCCCGGTGTATATACGCTGTAACATCGCTCCCCCACCCCGGTGTATATACGCTGTAACAGGGTCTTCACCGTATCAAGCAGAAGCAGTGTTAACATCGCTCCCCCACCCCGGTGTATATACGCTGTAACATCGCTCCCCCAGCCCGGTGTATGTACGCTGTAACATCGCTTCCCCACCCCGGTGTATATAAGCTGTAACATCGCTCCCCCACCCCGGTGTATATACGCTGTAACATCGCTCCCCCACCCCGGTGTATGTACGCTGTAACATCGCACCCCCACCCCGGTGTATGTACGCTGTAACATCGCTCCCCCACCCCGGTGTATGTACGCTGTAACATCGCTCCCCCACCCCGGTGTATGTACGCTGTAACATCGCTCCCCCACCCCGGTGTATGTACGCTGTAACATCGCTCCCCCACCCCGGTGTATGTACGCTGTAACATCGCTCCCCCACCCCGGTGTATATACTCTGTAACATCGCTCCCCCACCCCGGTGTATATACGCTGTAACATCGCTCCCCCACCCCGGTGTATATACGCTGTAACATCGCTCCCCCACCCCGGTGTATATACGCTGTAACATCGCTCCCCCACCCCGGTGTATATACGCTGTAACATCGCTCCCCCACCCCGGTGTATATACGCTGTAACATCGCTCCCCACCCCGGTGTATATACGCTGTAACATCGCTCCCCCACCCCGGTGTATATACGCTGTAACATCGCTCCCCCACCCCGGTGTATATACGCTGTAACATCGCTCCCCCACCCCGGTGTATATACGCTGTAACATCGCTCCCCCACCCCGGTGTATATACGCTGTAACATCGCTCCCCCACCCCGGTGTATATACGCTTTTACATCGCTCCCCCACCCCGGTGTATATACGCGGTAACATCGCTCCCCCACCCCGGTGTATATACGCGGCAAAATCGCTCCCCCACCCCGGTGTATATACGCTGTAACATCGCTCCCCACCCCGGTGTATATACGCGGTAACATCGCTCCCCCACCCCGGTGTATATACGCGGTAACATCGCTCCCCCACCCCGGTGTATATACGCTGTAACATCGCTCCCCCACCCCGGTGTATATACGCGGTAACATCGCTCCCCCACCCCGGTGTATATACGCTGTAACATCGCTCCCCCACCCCGGTGTATATACGCGGTAACATCGCTCACCCACCCCGGTGTATATACGCTGTAACATCGCTCCCCCACCCCGGTGTATATACGCGGTAACATCGCTCCCCAACCCCGGTGTATATACGCGGTAACATCGCTCCCCCACCCCGGTGTATGTACGCTGTAACATCGCTCCCCCACCCCGGTGTATATACGCTGTAACATCGCTCCCCCACCCCGGTGTATATACGCGGTAACATCGCTCCCCCACCCCGGTGTATATACGCGGTAACATCGCTCCCCCACCCCGGTGTATATACGCGGTAACATCGCTCCCCCACCCCGGTGTATATACGCGGTAACATCGCTCCCCCACCCCGGTGTATATACGCGGTAACATCGCTCCCCCACCCCGGTGTATATACGCGGTAACATCGCTCCCCCACCCCGGTGTATATACGCGGTAACATCGCTCCCCCACCCCGGTGTATATACGCTGTAACATCGCTCCCCCACCCCGGTGTATATACGCGGTAACATCGCTCCCCCACCCCGGTGTATATACGCTGTAACATCGCTCCCCCACCCCGGTGTATATACGCGGTAATATCGCTCCCCCACCCCGGTGTATATACGCTGTAACATCGCTCCCCCACCCCGGTGTATATACGCGGTAACATCGCTCCCCCACCCCGGTGTATATACGCGGTAACATCGCTCCCCCACCCCGGTGTATGTACGCTGTAACATCGCTCCCCCACCGCGGTGTATATACGCTGTAACATCGCTCCCCCACCCCGGTGTATATACGCGGTAACATCGCTCCCCCACCCCGGTGTATATACGCGGTAACATCGCTCCCCCACCCCGGTGTATATACGCGGTAACATCGCTCCCCCACCCCGGTGTATATACGCGGTAACATCGCTCCCCCACCCCGGTGTATATACGCGGTAACAGGGTCTTCACCGTATCAAGCAGAAGCAGAAGCAGAAGCAGAAAGGTAAAAGTTTCCAAACTGCGTCTTGTCACCTTCAAATTTCGGCTGCAAATAGGCACGACGTCGACTCACGATATTGGTCCGACATCAACCCGACGTCGGCTGAACCTCAAATTCATTTTATTGTCAACAACCTTCAGTGATTTGTATTGACCACCCAGCTAGCGCAGTAGGTAGAGCATCGGATTACTAATCCAAAATACATGTTTCGCAACATACAATATCATCTGGCGTTTACTTCCGTCCGAATTATCGATCAAATCGATACAATTAATACTGAAATGTGTTCATTATATATACTACACATATAATATCTTTCTGTCGGTGTTTATCTTAATTAGCTCGATTGGAAAAATATTCATTAGCAATAAATAAAACTCTTGTGAATGTAGGTAGCATCATTTTGCAATATAAGAAAAATCAAAGCGAAGAATATCTTTTCACATTTAGTAACAGTATATACACAATATTTAAAATGACATGTCAATACCTCCCTTTATTGATTTATGGCGTGTTATGTCGGACCGACAGCGGCCCGATGAATCTCCCTTGTTAACAAAATGATATCGGCCCATCGTCGGCCCGATATTGATTTTGCTAAAACAAAAATTTAATTTATAAATGTTTTGAAGGAAATGAACTTTTAATAATTTATTGAAATAGTTGCTTGCAATAAATGTGTAGTTTTTAAAAATGTTTTACTAAATATTTTAATATCGGTACAACATCGGCCAAACATCGGTCCGATGTTGGCATAGTTAGCCAATATCTGCCAATATCGACCCGATATCTGCCAATATCGGTACAACATCGGCCCGATGTTGCATATTTAGCCGATATTCTGCCCTTCACCCGATATCGGCCCGATATCAGTGTGCTAGCTGGGAACTTCCACTTGAAGGATACCAAGTCGGGAGCCTCCTCAGCCACTGTTGCTGATAAGGAGTTGCATAAGGGAATGGTACGGGGGTAGAAGCTGAACTTATTGTGTCGGGTTCCTCTGGAACATACTCGCACAGATTTTCATGATTTTCTGGACTTTGAAATACATCTGTTTGTAGTTTGTTAATAACTTGGAACGATGAATGGAACTTGATGGGATGTAGTTTTGTTTACACTGTCTTGTCTATTTGGGCGCTGAAGACAGGATAATAGCGAGGATTGTGCGCATATAACATCGATTCAAGCTAACCAGTAGGCCTTATTGCCTACTGACCGTTCCAAGTCGGTAACCCTGTTTTCACCATCCTTTCTGTTGTTTTTTGTCTCTTTCTTGTTTGCAGTACAGTGCGGACCTCAATCTCCACGCAGAGTTATCGTTCCTTGCACTCACATATATGAGGAACGAGTGTATTCTGGGTAGAGATTGTGCGGACCTACGATGCCATTGCGTTCGGACGCTTCGGTTTCTATAGGACCCTATATCTCATTTTTGAAGGTGTCTGTTGAAGACGAATACGGTCTCAGCTTCTTCGAGTGAGTGGATTTGGTTCGTGTTGATGCAGAGGTGAGGTAATAATCATCTTGTATATCCACCAAGTCTTTGATGACCTTGAAGAGCATGGTAAGTTGCATCTTTGCTCGCCTGGATTTAAGTGTTTCCTAGATTAGATCCTCAAGCATCTCTATCTATCCTGGGGACCTAGGAATGGCGTGCGTCTATCTGACACAGACGTGTTAATAGAATAAAAGCATGATTTTGTTAGTAAAGTTTACAAATAAAAATAACTCTGTGGCTACTTATGGCGAGGCTTGTTCCACTATGCTAACTGCAGAGTTGAACAGCTATACATTGAGTATGGTGGGATATCTGGGGGAAGGGCATTCCAGTATGAGTATTGATAATAGTCGGATGTCGTGCCTATTTGTCTAAATTGAAGTGGGTGTAGGTGTCTAGACCGTCTGTTGGTCATTGTGAGATAGTCTTCAAGTGGGATAGCTACAAGACTGTTGGTGTTATAGTAGCAAAGGGAGAGCCTACTGTCTATACCTCGCTGGTCAAGTCTTCATTTCAAGGAGTGGAGCATCTCTGTGACGCTTGAGGTTTGTCCATAGTCATGCTTTGCCCAGCGAGCTGCCCATGCGTTGGACAGCTTCGATCTGGTTTATGTAGCATTCATTGTGGGGAGACTAGACAGTGGAGCAGTACTCGAGTTGCGGTCGAACTAACATTTTGTAGGCCATATACTTATGTGGTTCTGAGTGTACTTTGATGTTTCTGCAAAGGAATCCTAATGTTTGATTTGCATTTTTGGTGATTCTGTCTATTTGTGTGTTCCACGTTAGATCGTCTGAAATGTCAAAGCCAAGATATGTTGCTGATGTTGTTGCTTTGAGTTTTGTATTATGGAAGTAGTATGAAGTGTCTGTGGGTGTTTTAGATTTGGTAATATGGATGACTTGGCATTTTAAGGGACTAAATTCCATATCCCATTTTGTTTCCCATTTTTCAAGTCTGGTTAGATCTTTTTGTAGTGTTTTTTGTTAGTTTTTCTGAAGTGATTGTAATTAATGACAGTGTCATCTGCAAATAACCTAACCAAGGATTGACCTCTATTGGGAGGTCATTTATACATGCAGGAAACAGTATTGGACCGAGGACTAATCCTTGTGTCACTCCATAAGAAACAGGTATTGATGATGACCTGGATCCGTTGACAACCACACTTTGTGTGCGGTTGTCTAAAAATGACTATCCATATGAGAGTATTCCCTCTGATCCCATATTCGCTCAGCTTGAGAATCAGTTTCTCATGGCTGACCTTATCAAATGCTTCGCTGAAACCAAATAGAATCAGGTCTATTTGTTTCTTGGAGTGAACGCCTTTGAATAGTTCATCCATAAGCATTATGAGCTGCGTTTCACATGACCGTCTTTCACGGAAACCATGTTGTAGTTCATAAAATATTCATAGTATACTGAAGTGTTTAACGATCGAGAGTTTTACAGAGAATGCATGTGAGGGAGATAGGTCGGTAGTTTGCAGTGTTGGATTTGTCGCCGTTTTTGAATGCAGGAGTTACATTTGCATTTTTCCATATAGAGGGTAATTCTCCAGTTTTAACTGATTTCCGGAAAATTATTTGTAGGATAGGAGAAATCTCTTTACAAAGAGTTTTCAGAATAATGGGTTTCATTTGGTCTGGGCCTGCAGCTTTATGTGGGTTTAAATTAGATTTCTATGTCAGGTATTTTACTGTGTGCCTTACATTCCTCTGGAATTAGTTGACCCTCGTCTCCTAAGTTCACGTTTTCTGTAGAAAATCTCTGTGACGTTCCTGGTACTCCGGTACCCTTTGCGTTAATTGTGCACATATCCGCTCTCCTCTGGACCATTTCTAGCTTGTTCTTTGATTTGGTGGTATGAGTGTTCCACACTGATGGATCTGACCAGTTTGGTGTACTGAAGAAAGATAAAAATATCGGACAGGGAAAGCAGCATTCAAGGACGACAGTCAACCACAAAACACAAAAACAAACAGACAAACGAGAAGGCAAAAGTAATACAAAATGCAAACGACATCACAAACACAAAAGGGTTGACAATAGGGCTACCGCCTTGGAACGGTCAGTGGCAACAAAGGCCACTGGGGGGTTTAAACCGGTTCTAGGGTGCACCAAACCTCACACTTACCCTACTGTCATCCCATTAAAACAGGACAGTCTAAATAAAGAAATCTCTGCCATGATCTAACCTTTAACCAACAAGGCAGCATTAATAGGAAATATAAGTAAAACACAAATATGTTCGTGTAAATATAATACAAAAAAACAATAGCCTAGAAAGCCACAATGAAGGTACTCAATGACTTGGCAGAAGCCAGAGCAACAAGAAAATAAACCATTAAGGGCACGACAAGAAAGATCATAGACAAACATCAAACGCCACCGTCCCAGTTGGCTTTAGGTAGGCGTCATCATAGGGTCCACAGCCTGTCCGGTCATCGTACAATTAAAGAGGAAAGCATAGTGGCGAACTGTAAAAGGGTCCACCACCAAGCATGCAGTACGTTGCAAAATGATAGGGTCATAACCTCTTTTGATAAACTTTTTAACACGTTTAACAAAGATAGTATGAAAGTGATCATGACCAAGAATCTTACGAAGTTTGTTAATCACATCACCATAGAAGTCAGGTTGTGATAGTCCTTGTCGCAGAAGAGTCCTTAAATTACTTTTATATTTAAAAAAAATATCAGGGTTACGATAATAACATTTTGCAAAGGTTTTACGAAGTTTATGGTAACGGTAACGCTGATTGAGTAGCTTTTTAGTTATACAAAGATTACGAATATTAAAGTGCTCAACTCGAGTACAAGCTCTTGAAAAACGAATAAGTTGAGACCTTGGTTTCTCTGCTATTTACGCGCAGTTTCCTTTGCAAGAATTCCAGGATACTGTTCTCTTCTTCACGGTACTGTCGATGTTACTGTTCCAGTAGAGGTTGGAGGATATGTCCACTCCAAGGTACGTTGACTTGCTTTCAGCTTCAATTTGGTGATCTTTAAGGGTGTAGTCGAAGATGACTGGCGTTCGTGCTCAAGTAACACGTAGTACATTGCACTTGTCGTTGTGGAAGGGCATACCCCATGTTTCTTCCCACTGTGCCAGCTTGGTCAGATCTTCTTGAAAATTGAGGCAGTCATCGATTGTTTTAATTGCCCTGTAAATACTGCAATCATCGGCAAATAGTCGTGTCTCTGCGGCTACACATTCTGATAGGTCATTGATGAAATCAGGAAGAGCAAGGGTCCCATAACCGTCCCTTGGATAAAACCGCTTGCCACTGGAGCCTTTACGGATATAGAACCATCTCCAATGACCTGTTGGCTTCTGTCCGATAAGAAGGACGATCCAGTCGTGTGTCTGCACTCGGATACCGTAGTCGTGTATCTTTGCAAGCAACTTTATATGCAGCAAACGGTGGAAGGCTTTGGAGAAATGTAGGATGATGAGATCCAGCTGCTTTCCATTGTCTAAGGTCTTTGCAAGTTCGTGTCCTAGAGTGAGCAGTTCTGTTTCACAGCTTAGTTTGGTTCGAAATCCTTGTTGGCAGTCGGTTAGTTTAAGCTGATTCTCTAGTGTTTGAGGACATTGCTTACAATAATATGCTCTTGTAGCTTACACCAGAGGCTTGTTAATGACACTGTACCGGAGTTCATGGCTTTGATCTGTCTCCTTTCTTGAATATGGGTGTTACATTTGCTAGTTTCCAGTTGTCGGGTACTGTACCATACTCTAATGATCTCTAACTAGAAATGGTGCTAGTTCTTCGGCCATGTCCTTTAAAATTCGTGCTGGAATCATATCTGGTCCAAAAGCCTTGAGTGTGTTGACTTTCCTCAGCAGTGTTAGGACACCATCTTTGGTGACTTGGATTTCATGCATTGAAAGGAAAGGTCGCCCTGCTGGTTTTGGGATGTCTGGTGAGACCTCCTTGGTGAAACCCGATTCATACTACTGGTTTAGATTGTTGGCCTTGTCATTAGCATCAGCGTGCATCTTGTCGTTGGATTGGAGTGGCGCAACACCGTTGTTGCCTTTTCTTAGCGGCTTTATGTAAGTCAAGAATCGTTTCTGCTTCACTGGGTTATGGTCAGTCTCAGGGTCGCCGATCCCGATGATGCTTTCAACATGTCTGTCTCTCAGCTTTCTGGACTTTGAAATACATATGTTTGTAGTGTTTGTTTTGAATTTGGCACGATAAATGGATCTTTGTTTCTTAAGTTTCTCAATGTAGGCCAATCTACTAGGATTAAACAGGCAGATAAGAGTTGGAAACCGTTAAAAATCATTCAACCATAACACAGCGATGACCTGCACAACTACACCTGGTACTGATCATCCCTAAAAAGTTTCGTTGAAATGCGGGCAGGAGTTCAGAAGAGACTAATATGGACAAAGTTTGTGTATTAAAACATTTAAAGCCCCGGCCATAACTCCGCCAAAATCATTTAACCGGAACACGGCGATGATGTGCACAACTAGGCTTGATACTGATCAACCTTGCCAAGCTTCGATAAAATCCGGCCAGGGGTTCAGGAGAACTAGTCCGGAAAAGGTTTGTGCATTAAAACCTGCAAAGGGTCATAACTTCGCCGAAAATCTTTCAACCAGAACCCAGCGATTATATGCACAACTAGGCTTGGTATTGATCATCCCTGCACATTTTCTTTGAAATCCAGTGTAAGGAAATCGACCCCATAACATAATAACCCCCGATAATATTGCTATGTAGTAAAATGACCCCCTTCTGTAAAATGTTGACTCCATCCGTAGAATTTGACGCCTGAAAGGGGTCAATTTATTACAATAAAATTGTAGTAGAATGACCTCTAGGGTAGGGTCAACTTATTACAGTAGAATAGTAGTAGAATGAACCCATGTTTTCTGGTTGGTATGTGTTTTTTACAGAGTTTTATTCACGAATTTGAGATTGATACGGCCAATGTTTTGTTATAACTTATGGGTGCCGTTGTTGCCGTACAGAGAATGTATGCCGTGGGGAGGGCGTCACCTGCACCCAAACTGATCTGTTGGGGGAGCTCCTTCGGGATAAAATATTATTTTTAAATGGTCCATTCTGATGATTGTTTTGCGCTTGTGTTGACGAAAATTACAACATGTATTATTAATTTTATATTGTACCTTTAAAGATACTTTAGGTAAGGGCTGGCAGAACATTCCCACACTAATCTTTAACTTCCAATTTGTGTTTAATGGTTTAAGATAACCTGTAGGCCTTATTGCCTCTAGGGGGGTCCGGGGACATGCCCCCCCCCCCCACCCCGGAAAATTTTGAAACCTAGGTGCTCTGAAATGGCATTTCCAGAAATCTGAGACATAAATTAGCATTTTTTAAATTTTTTTTGGATGGAAAAAAGCATTTTTTGAGAAAAATACGGCGTACGCGTATGAAAAACTGCGATGTCGGCGTACGGCGTACCACAACCCGGGGTACGGAATACTGGCTAATATGGGTCGGAATCCGGCGTACGAAAATGGGGTCGGTACCCTCCTATATCTCATTTTTGTCTGATTTTACAAAAGTATACATTTTGAAAAGCTCTCACCCTTAGCAATCAAACGAATTAAGATAGTTGTTTTCAAAATGTGAATAGACAAGTATTGACTCGGGTATAGTCTTACATAGCTCTTGTAAGCACTTGACGACATCTGTCAGTCACATGCTAATCCATTGTTCAGCTGAAACATATTCACCAGTTGCATGATATATTCATGTACCACGAAACAGCGAGCAAGTTTATATGAATATGTGATCCTATGTACTTTCATTGAGTATGTCCCTTAACCTTTCACTCACTAATAAAATAGCAGTGGAAATTGTAACAGTATTGCAATTTGATTCCAATCTTTGTAGAGTTGTCTACCTTATCAAATATAACCACATGCCTTACCACTGAGACTGGTAGTCTGTTACCAGCACTCTCTGTGGATTATCTACATGTACATATTAAATTTAGTTAGAGCACATGCATTGTCGTTCTATATATTTTCCATCAGTACCATAACATACTGTACTGCAGCGCATGCTTCTTCAGTTACCGAGGTATGACATAGACCTGAAGCATAATTCGAGTAAGCAAGTACCATTTGCGGACACATTAAGTAGGAAATACCTCAATGACACATACCCAGGTTTATCCGAGGGCATGTATTTGCAAGTTCATATGGTCATTTTGAGCCTACCTGTCACTGACAGAAAATTAGAAAATTACAAGAAATTAAACGCCTTATTGATCAAGATGATCAATTATTCTTATTAAGAAAGACTATCCTTCAGGTTTGGTCAGAAGCCAGAAACAGGTGTCCGTCCCAGAGTTTGGCCTACTGGAGCTATAGAGATGAACTGACCGTTGTTGATGGGTTAATCATGAACGATAATAAAATAATTATGCTAAAGGCAATGAGGTCAACAATGCTAGTTAGTTCACACAGGTCACATGGGTATAGAGAAAAGCCTTAGGAGAGCACATGATGTTATGTTTTGGCCTGGAATATCAGCCGACATAACACACATTGTGCTTAATTGTAATATATTCCTGATACCCAGAAGCTCCAATCCCAAAGAGCCACTAATTCCCACAGAGGTCCCTGATTTCCCATGGCAAATTATAGGTACTGATCTATTCACTTGGGATAACAAGAACTACTCGATAGTTGTTGACAATTACAGCAGGTACTTTGAGGTCAAGGAACTCCCAAACATGAAAAGCACCACTGTAATGAATAGGATTAAAGGGATCATGGCCAGATTCGCGATAAGTGAGAAACTCATTTCAGATAATGTGCCTTGTTACAGTTCACAGGAATTTGTAGACTTTGCAAAGGAATGGGATTTCCAGCTTGACACATGTAGCCCCTATCACAATCAGTCAAATGGTTTGGCTGAGAATATAAGAATCCATCATGAGTATCCATGTGAGATAGAGAAATCTCACCGAGGGTCAGAATTGTAACCAGGGACGAGGCTCTGCCGAGTGCCTGGTTGCAATTCTGATCCCGAGGGTGAGATTTTCCTATCTCACATGGATCACTCATGATGGATTATTTTTCTCCCATTATGTGTTTATTAACAGCATAAAATCAATGACTTTGCTGATTTAACGCCAGAATAAGGCGACGTCGACGTAACGTCATGACGTCATAAGTCACATGTCATGTAAGATAGAGTTATCTCACATGAGGGAAATGCCTATCTCACATGAGCAGAAATGGGAGAAATACGTATCTATTTGTAAGAGAATCCTCACAAAGGCAAAGGAAGATAAAAGTGACCCCTTATAAGTATTTTAGAATACAGGACAACCCCACTCAGGCTTTTACCATCCCAGCTCAGTATGGGCAGACAATTGCGCTCTGTGCTTCCTACATCAAGGGAGAATCTCAAGCCCAAAATAATTTCCCCAGAGTTGGTCACTAAAAAAATCAAACTATGACAGGCAGTCAATGCCCCTAGAGCCCCTCAATGTAGGCCAATCTACAAGGATTAAACAGGCAGATAAGAGTTGGAAACCAGCCATTGTGATTGACAAGTACAATGAAAGTTCATATTCTGTTTGCGCTCCTGATGGTGTAATGTATAGACGCAATAGGCGAGACACAGATGTCTTAGACCCTGAAATACCACCATCATTCAATGAAGATCAAACCCATTTTGAGTCTGAAATCAAAGAGCAAATTACTTCACAAGTACAATTCTGCCTGCAGAGGCCCAAAAGGTAGAATGTTTACACAGCCTGGCGCACAAAAATGCCCCACTCTAGGACTTGGAAAATGATTTCAAAACATAAAAGAGTGTTTTACCTATATTGAAGATTGCTATTTTTCAATGAGCTGAAATGCCCCATCGGATACCCCAAATCACACATCTAATTACATCACTTGTAACCTTGACACTCATGCCCATAAATGGTAAACAGTCTTCTAATTGGTCAGTAAAATATGCAAGTGGACTACCATGCAACAGTTAATAAAAGAAATGGTGGCGCACTTGGTGAATTCATAGTGATCGACCGAATTGGAATCTGATATTTGGCTTCTTAAAGCCCCAACTGCCATATAAAAGACAGAAGATAGAGCTGGGGCAGGTTTCTCTATAAAGTATGCATGTTTCACATCAGAGGTCCCTTTTTCAAAATTTTGAATAAACTACTTTATTATTTATTTTAACAATCATTTGCAAAGTATAGTTTCAAAAAATAATTTAAACCAAATGTCAAAACAATTTGAATTTGCAAGGGAGGAGCCTATGAGGTTATCACTCTTGCTAATACAGAATGTAAACATTTCCCACATGACTGTGCATCAACAAAAAAGCGTGCTGCAGCCGACGGTTTTTACTTTTTATTATCATCAAAACCATACAATGTAAAGCATCACAATTTAAAGCGGGTTGTCAACAGACCTTCAAAAAGGCACCAAATCTTGATTTTGTGTGGTTATAACTGTATAGGAAAAGATTCAATGTTACATTTGTGAAATATTATGGTGATTCAATTCAAATATAGAGTCGGCTGCTTCAGCATGTGTAGGACAATGTTTACATCAGCTATTTTAGTTGACAGACAGGCCGCGTCAGTAAATGTTGGGGGTTTAAGTGAACTGACAATGCTATTCTTGGTAGATATTACAAAATGATGTTTATAAACTTTAAAGTTTGATTACTTAAAAATAAAATGGCACTTATTTAATACCAAATCAGGGTCTATATTTATGGGATGTGGCTCCACGTCCGGGCCGTACGCCAGGGCCTCCTCTGGGCATCGCCAATGGAGCCAAATGCAAAAGAAAATGTCTCTAAATTTTGAACTTTGCCGAAAGTGTTTGTCGACATCAAAAAAGCACCTGAAAAGCCAAAATTGTTATATTTTTTTATGCTGTAAGTGGCCTGTACACAGAAAACAATTGACACCACACACATGCACTAAACCTTGAATAAACAGACACGGTCTGTGATGGGATTAAGAAAGTATGACACTTGAGAAGATAATTGACAGCTGACTGAAGTCTTAAAGGGATTACTGCATACAACTGCAATTTGTTTTCTTTACTTTTAACAAAGTGCATACTGTGAAATCATTATATTTCGTGGGGGATTTAATTTCGCGTATTTCGTGGATGACCCAAACCACGAAATCAAATCCCCACGATTATAAATGTCCAAGTAGTATGTGTACGAAACAGGCTTTTCCTGTTCGACTTTTATATCTACTATATTAGATCGGTTATGTATTGCAGTTTTATCAATGAGTTTGGCATATTAACATACGTTTAATACTTATTGAACCAAGTTGTTTGTTGCAGATAAAATGTTTATCATTATGAATGTATTGAATAATTATATAAATATTTATATAATAAACAAAATAAACACTTGCTTGTTTGTTTTAATCTTTTCAATGTGTCAGTATAAATGCCGATGCGTACAGTACGAGACACATATGCAAGCACTCTACGTTTCACTTCAAGGAGGTGAACGAACTATACGCACTGTATGCACTCACTGCGCTTGCATCCGGTATCTCTTAACAGAAACTAGATATTCCACTGCAATGGATAGCATCATTTTCTACGGAATGGTAATTATTCAAATTGAACAGTGTGTGTTTGAGTGTGAAAAATCTATTCTTTGAGACTGGCAATCATTTAGATCCCTATACATGATAGTGTTGATAAACTTTAATGTGAGCGAGCGGATCTTGCCGATGGTTTACACACTCACAGAGTTCGACACATGTTGCTGTTCCTTTGAAATTGGCAAGAAAATGGCATCTAATGTAATGATGAACAGTGCTGGTGAGGCTTAAGAATTATCTGTCCGATAAATGTATGTCTCTGAATACGTTGAGAATAAAATAAGTTAGTTACCCCCAAACACCCTCCCCCAAACAGATGACGGGTTTTTACTTCAGGTTTTTACTTTATCTATCAAATGTACATATCAGTTACTGATTTGGAGGGCACATTCTAAACAGGTCCTCATGTTACGAACCAGCTGTTAACGACCCGAATGGCCTGCGTCTGTTATGATCAATGTAATGATATTAATTCGTCAAATGAACAGCCGTGTATATAATTATGCATATATTTGCATGAAATTAAGCATGATGAAGATTCCTGATTAGTGTGTGTGTGTAGTTCTAAGGTTTAGAGTCCGTCCGCAGACGAACACGTCGAGGTAAACCTGACGCGATGGGCCTTCTGATTAAGACAAGCTCTGAGAGGTGAGATGTAATGATATTAATTCGTCAAATGAACAGCCGTGTATATAATTATGCATATATTTGCATGAAATTAAGCATGATGAAGATTTCTGATTAAGATAAGCTCCGAGAGGTGAGATTGAATGATGTTAGTGCGTCAGATGAACAGCCGTGTATATAATTATGCATGTATCAAAGTAGACAACTGGCCAGGCAGGCCAGTTGTCCTAGCAACACAACAGAATATTGCGGCAATGGTAGAGGATGATGGGCGTTATACTGTTTCTGATAGGGTCGTCATTTCAGAAAGCACGACCCATCACATTTTGACCAGCTGTTTGAAATTAAGGAAACTGTGTGCTTTGTGTCTCTCATTTGCTGACATCTGAACAAAAAGCCAAACGTTTGAAATTCGTAAAAGATCTCCTGAAGAAATTTAAAAATTGTAACCCCAGAAAACATTCTGAGTTACTTACTGGAGATGAGACGTGGGTGTATTATTTTGAGCCCCCGCGTCGCATGAATAACAAGAAATTGCTAAAACAAAATCAGGCAAGGCCAGTGATTGCCAAGCGGATAAAAGCGCTAAAAAGGTTCTTTATGCCATTTTCTTTAATTATAGTGGGCCTGTGGTACAGATACCATGCAAAGAAGGGAAAACCATTACAGCTAAGTTTTACAGAGACTAAGTTCTTAAATATGTCAAAAGATTCTACAAAAAAAAAAGCGTCCAAGTAAAGCTTTGAATGGCATCTAGCTTATTCATGATAATGCCTTAGCTCACAAAGACCAAATTGTCCAATATTTCTTCAAGCGAGAAAAAGTAGTACAGCTTGATCACCCTCCTTACTCACACTACCTAAATACCTGTGGCTTTTTCTTATTCCCTTTGCTGAAACAAATGCTCTCTGGAAAACGCTATGCGTCTAGAAGTGCTCTTGGTAGCGCAATCTGTCAGTGTCTCAATAGTATACCAAGGGGAGACTACTTTGCGGCATTTAAGTCCCCTCGTATTAGTAAAAATGGACCAGATATGCTCAGATACGCTAAGTACATGCAGCGTGCATAAATAGTACATATAATATGGAAGTGGATTACGCCGTAGACAAATGCAATGACTCATCAAGTCACATTAAACTGACATTGGACCTACCAGTCATAGCATAACCCTTATATCATCAGCGTCAAGCAATGGAGCTAATTGTTAAGTATTTGGTGTGACCCGGTCTGTGATCGAGCCCACGACCTCCAGCATGTCAGCCAAAGCCACCACTGCTGCACCGTGGTTGACAGGAATTTCAGACGTGTAAGTCCGTTCTAATGGTTAATTGATGTACTAGATACCATATACTAATAACTGACAAATTTAATCGTTGAATAAAGCGCGGGTCGCGGTTTAAATCAAGCCAGTTCGAGCCCTAATTCCTTAGGAATATAGGCTCATCGACTCCGTTGCATTTAATTGGACCAATGTATGAAACACATCCATAAATTCCTCCAAGTTGTCTCCTTAAGAAATTAGGGGATATTCAATCAATGCCAGGTTTAAAAGTTTTGGGCGTTAGTTCATCCATTGAGCATGGATTAATACAGTTCTAGGTATTCGATGTAAAAATAATTAGTGGCCGTTCAAATAATGTGGAATTAATGTGACAGAACTTCATTTCAATTCAATTTGCTGATTTTATCATACAGTGGAATAAACACTATTTATGTTACCTACATCATTGAAAGACATCGTACGTGACCTATCAGATAACTTTTTTTTAAACCCAATACGGAGATATAATAGACCCTCAATGAGAGTGATGCTTGATGATTGTAAAATAACCCGATCAGGTTATATATTTTTATTTCTTTATTAAAGTCTCATCATGGTTTACAATAAATACAGCATAAATAATACATCGTAACTACTATAAGATAGCCATGCCATTCTAATTAGATTTATAAGAGACTATAGTTATAAATCAATAGTTAGGAATATTTTAATAAAGGTCCCATATCAATATCACTTATTGTTTTCGAAAAGTGATGGCCGCAATGTTTCCGGTAGATCCGGTTTTTACCTAGGACCAACTAGACATCAAGAACAACATTCCTGTAAAGTTTCAAGAGGATCCATCAAGTAGTTTCAGAGAAGTGATCGCCACAAGGTTTTGCAGTATAATTTTGTGGAAATAAAGATGGCCTCTGGTGGCCCCACGTTTGATATAAAATCGAAATAAATTTTGTTTAGGACCAACTACATGTCACGCAAGTCATATTAGTAAGGTTTCAAATCAATACCATTTATGGTTTTTGAAAGTAGTCGCCACAAATTTCTATTTTTTAAACCTATCTTATTTTTAGCTGTGTCAGCCATCTTGAATTTCCGTCCAACCTGATTTTTTACTTAGGACCAACTAGACATCAAGAGCAACATTCCTGTAAAGTGTAATGAAAATTATTCAAGAAATTTAAGAGGAGTAGTCGTCGCAAGTTTTTTCTATATAACTCTATGTAATCAAAGATGGCTGCTGGCAGCCATGTTTGACATCGAATTAAATTGACATCTTGAATTTCCGTCCAACCTGATTGTTTAATTAGGACAACAAGACACCAAGAGCAACATTCCTGTAAAGTGTCATGAACATTCTTAAAGTAGTTTCAGAGGAGTAGTCGCCACAAGTTTTTCCTATATAACTCCATATAAACAAAGATGGCCACTGGGAGCCAAATTTGACATCAAATCGAAACGAATTTTGGTTATGACCAACTACATGTCGTGGGAGTCATTTTGGCAACGGTTTCAAATCAATATTACTTATGATTTTTGAGAAGTAGTCGCCACAAAACTGTAACTCTATGTAAACAAAGATGGCCGATGGCAGCCATGTTTAACGTCGAATCGAAATGATTTTCGGCATGGACCAACATCATGCCATGTAGATTGTTTAAGAAAAAGTCCCATATCAATATCGATGATAGTTTTCAAGATTTAGTCGCTACAAATTTGTATTTTAAATATCTATTTTAGTCTTCAATTTCCGGTCGAAATTTTGCTAGGATTAACTAGACATCAAGAGCAACACTCCTTTGAAGTTTCATGGAAATCCGTAAAGTAGTTTCAGAGGAGTAGGCGTTACCTTCGTTTACTATATAACACTATATAAACAAAGATGTCCGCTGGCAGCCAAGTTTAACGTCGAAACAAAATGATTTTCGACAAGGACCAACATCATGTCATGCTGATCACTTTAGAAAAAAGGCCAATATCAATATCACTTATAGTTTTCATGAAGTAGTCGCTACAAACGTTTTTTTAAATATATTTTTTAGCCGTGGTTGCCATCTTGGCCAACCTGAAATTTAGTAGAATCAATTAGACATCATGGGCAACATATCTGTAAAGTTTCATGAAAAAAAAGTTTACTGACAGACGAACGACGGACGTCGCACCATGGCATAAGCTCTGCTCATCTTTGATCAGCAGAGCTTTTAGTTTCATTCATTATATTTAGACCGTCGAAAAAAAAAAATATCAATATTTTTCCACGCCACAAGAACCCACAAACTGAATTATTCCATAAAGGATATAACATAAAGCATATTTAATGAGAAATATGGTTTTAAAAATATCTATAGTTTGCTCATAATTTTAAATGAAAATTGGTAATATATATATATATATACAGACAGAAATATAAATATAATATATATGTAAATTGGGGTTTCTGGACCAAAACGAGTATGACCCAAACAACCCCAAAATCCACCCCAAAATCCACCCTTGAAATAAGCTGGGTTAGAGTTATATTTTGAGATTTTTTAATAAAAGTTGAAATTTACACCTAATTAACCATTTTATGGTGATTTACTTGATTTATTAAAACTTTTTTAAAATAGGGGTAGTGAAGATTGCAAGTTTAATTTTTTTTATAAGTTATCAAAATTACAAAAATATTGCTTTTTTTGTAATATAATTATAAAATGTTTCTTTAATACAAAACAAATTTGTTAACAAATACTATCTTACCATTGATTTGCTGTCTTATTTGTCTGGATAATTCAACATCACTAACCATATCAAATTCCAAGCAGATATTTTTTATTACATAAGATGCATCAGCATCAGTGCTTTTGATAACTTTGTTATAATCGTTAAACGTTAATTCATATTCTAACCTATCACCAAGCCCCGCTTGATAAAATGGCATATGACTTTCTAACATTTCAAAGTCCAGTGGTATACAAAATCTATTTCCATAAGCTGCTGCTATAGCTTCATCTCCGGTGTCTGAGGAAGCATCTCCCGCGCTAACTCTATGTTTTAGCATGTTTGATTTACCAATACCTTGGTAAGCTGTGTTTAATCGTTCAGTAGGGCTTTTCCATAAATCTACATAACAATGATATATATCACTGTCATCTATTGACATGACTTCGTTGCCACTTATTCTTATTGTCATTTTTTTTACAATTGTTCTACCCAGATTTTGAAATAGAGTAGCGTTGGCGTCTGTTCTGCTTTTAAGTTCTATTTCAAAGGCAAGACGAGCAGTACGAGGAACTATCACATCATTAGTACTTAGATTGGGAAATCTTACAAGCAGTTGCTGGTTTTGGTCTATTGTTGATGGATTATTAGTTATTACTACACTTGTGCGGATGCCTTTGGCACCATGAGGTTCTCGTAGTTTTCTATGAGGGCTGAGTTTGTTTCCGTAAGCTGACATTGTTTTTATTTTTAAATATATTTTTTAAAATTAAATAAAATAAACAATGGCTGAAGGTGGATTTGAAAATCCTATGTTTAATGTTGAAAATATTGAAGATATGACTGAAGAAGACTTGGATAAATTACTTGAAGACGAAATTATACAACCTGACCCAGAATTCCAGAGACAAATTGTAAATGAAAATAACTATATTGATCATCTTCAAGGAGAAGATAAAACGGAAGAACAGCTTAAACATAAAAGGTGGTTAGTAGATGAATTTTATAAAGAATTTAACGATAATATCAGCGAAATTGATTATAAAAAATTCAAAATGGCTAAGGACGAAAACGGTAGAACAATGTTATATGCAGTTCAGTTGGGAACAGATGATGTTCCACTTACTTATTATAGGGGAAATAATGCAGTCAAATTTTATGCGCTGGACACTCTACTTGGAAAACATGGTGTTGGCTTTATCAAAAACACTTTAAAAATGTATGATTATTTAGTTCCAGCTGCTAGACTGGCTCAAGGTAGAAAAGAATTTGCAACCTTAGTAAAAACAAGAGATACCCTCACAAAAAAAGGAGAAAATATACCAATGCAAACGTTTTCAACAACTGAAGATGTACAAAATACAGTAGATGCTGTAAATACAATTGAGAGTGATTTGAGTAATATAATAGATAAAACTCATCCTAAAACTGCTGTTCAACCAGAAAGTCTAACACTGCGAGAGATACGAGGTTTAGATAAGAGATTGCAAAGCTTCCGTGGAGAACTTACTAATAATCTCTCAAAGCTCACTGAGCTTGATAAAGATATAGCAAAAGAAGAACAAAAATTAGAACAAGTTAGCACCCCCGGGCAGGAGGATGAGTTTCAACAAGAGCGCCTACGTGACAAAATAAAAAACTTAGAAGATGAAAGAAGTGCACGACTTGAAGCGGCGAGTAAAAACAAAGAAGCATTACGCAGTCAAATAAACAGAATAAAAGTAACTATAAATAAGGTGTTAAAAGAAGACACAACATTGGGTGAGAGGATCAAAACCTTGTTTAGGGAGCAAGGTATTACTATTGTTAGTATTTTGACTGCCTTTGGTATGATTATTGGGGTATTAGTTGATGCCATTATTCCTACAACAGGAGGGGGGACTGCACCTGTTCCAACTCCAAAACCTGACCCGTCAAGTGTCAAGGACTGGATAAAAAAAAAACTACTTAATCTTGGTAAACTTCTTGCCAACCTAGCTGGTAAAGCTGCTGCAGCACTTCCAGGAGTTATTGGTGCAATAGTATCATGGCTTTTATCTGCAACAGGTAATGTTATTAATTGGCTTGGTAACAATCTATGGGCTTTGCTTGTGTTTGTTTCCGGGTTGTTGTATGTGGCAGCCAAAGAGTGGTTTAGTAAATCTCGTAAATAAGTAATGCAGCAAGACCTATTATTATAGTACCAACAATTATAGTTGTTTTGTTATCTTCGTGTTCAATCGCTATTTTTTGTATTTCTGGTGGGTTATGATCCACAGTTTTATGTATTGATTTATCAGAATGTTCCGGTAAAAATTTCTTTGTTGTGGTGCCTTGAAAAGGTTGAATAATTTTTGGTGGCACTGGTTTTACATTTACACCAGTATTCAATCCTAATGCTTGTGCATCGGTTGCTATTACAATTTCATTATTGTAGTCTTGTATTATTCCGATTCTTAATTCCATGTCGCTCGGAGACATGTACAATTCACTTCCATAGACAAAATTTACTTTACTTCTTGCATATTTTAGGGTGTTTTCATATCTTGAAATTTGACTGGGCAAGACGATGGGGCTATTTATTGCGTCCTCTACATTTGCTAAAAATTGTTTCTGTGCATCAAATGCCGTTCCAGTTCCAAGTATATCTGTTCTTGTGAACCAAGAATTGCCCAGCAGTATGTTCTTATGCTGTCATTGATTCTTTCTACTCCTGCTCTTGTAAATCCAGATGAACTATCTAGTATAAAAGTAGACCAGCTGTTGTCTGCCTCAGATCCTTGTGCAATGTAATCAATGTGATATGTTTTATCACTCTCATAGACTGTAAAACTCATCGTTTTGTTGTCGTATACAGTATTTACCAAAGGATGATAACCAATATGTGTCCAGTAATTATAAATTGTTCCTAGCCCATCATTATAGCTTTGTTTCTGTCTCCAGTCTGAATATAAGTCAACATTAAACTCCTTGCATATTCTCTCGTATGCGTTTCGGTTATATGTGTTACTAAATGCATTCCAATTTGAGTCTTGTGGCATTGCTACACTCATTTCAAATAATATTCTTCTGACTTGGTAATAGACATGAAATCGAAATAACGAACCAACCAGAGTATCAGCTTTTAAATGATTGTTGAAATCAATACCACATCCAGTGGTCGCACACCAAATAGCAAAGTTTAACTGATTCTGCCAAAATAACATCCAATCTGTTCCCCAGCGTTGGACTATAGCATCTGATTTGACGTATGGGAGTTTGTATTTTTCAAAGACATTTGAAAATGATGCTTTAAAGCCTTTACCGTCTGATGTAATAACTATGTTTTGATTTATTATATCTATCACTTTCTTGCTAAAAGTATTTGAATAGTGAGCATCTGGGTTATATTTAAATTCTTTAGAAATCATTTTTATTTATGTTTTTATATATATATATTAAAAAAAATGTTTCATACAATTTCAAAAATAGACAACTCTATTAACTTACAACAGTATATCGATAATAGAAATGGAACTAAGCGGGTCGGATTAAAAAGTTTTACATACACTATTGGTTGGTATAATATTAATAATGAAACCCAGCTAAAATAGAACATTTTCCAGGTGGACTTTATAACTTTGAAGACTTGATAAGAGTTTTTCAAATTCTAAATAAAAATATTACCCTATCTATTTATGCGCAAGGTGCTACAGTCATTTTAAAAACGCCAATAGAGACACGAATGTCTAGCGGTTTTTCAAAAATACTGGGATTCAAGGACAGAAAATGGTTGACAGGTACTACTTTCAGAGATTACCCAATTGATTTAGCTCCTTATAAACAGCTATATGTTCATCTGAAACAAGTTAATACGAGTAGTAATTATTTCAATGGTGCACCAAGCACTATTATAGGTGTTGTACCTGTAGTAAATAAGCAGTTTGGAGATATAGTATATACAAGTTTTTATCCTGAATATCACTGTCTTATGAATGGTGCAATTACTGAATTGAAAATAGAAGTTAGAGATGAGTATGGCAACAAAATAGATAATCACGGTTTGCCTATGAGTTGTGTTTTAGAAATTATTTAAAAAATATATTTTTATAAAAAAAACAATGAGTATATTTGGACCAACAAGACCTAAAAAAACAGAAGACTTAGAGGCTTTGATAAATATTGTTTCAGATTTGCATAGGCAAGTTTTGCCTTTTGTTGACCAGTTTTTAATCATTTGAGAGATAGAGTTGATAATCTTAAATATGGAATTATAATAATATTTGCAGAGGCTAAGGGCCCACTTGTGTCAAACAGAATACTCTCATTTGGTAACGGCGGGGCAGAAAAAAATGTGGGGCATGTAATGACACGCCGTGGACGGATTATGGGAATAGGTTTAGCATGTGAACGATTAGTTGGTGACGTATCTGTAATAGTTTCTGTCAATGGTGTCGAACAACCAAATTATGGTATAACGCTTCACATCATCCCACGCAATCATGATAACTTTGATAAACCTTTAGAGATTGGTGCTGGTTCTGTTGTTAACTTTGTATGCAAGGCTGCTAACGCTACCGCTGTAAATACGGTGGCATCATTATTAATTGAATTAATTTAATTTTTTATTTATTAATAAAAAATGAAGCAACCAACGGCACCAAGTATATATCCTGAGTTGCCAGTGGAAGACGGACAACATTATAGATTACAAAAGATTTCAGAGATTGAAAAAAAGTTAATTACAGAACGAGATATACGCCAGTCACTTTATAAAAAATATAAACGTGGTATTAATATTACAGATGGAATTGACACTACCTTGATATCTGCAGGTGTTATTATGGCTGGGATTGGATTTGTTATTCCAGTTTTGTTACCTTTGGAAATAGCAGCAATAGTCTGCGGAGCTACAGGTGTTTGTATTAATTTTATCAGAGGCAAGCTTAATGCAAAAGCTCAAAAACATCATGAAATAAAAACTTTGGCAGAGGCTAAGTTGAATAGCATAAAGCAGTTAATATCAAAAGCGTTGAGTGATGCACAAATATCTGATCAAGAGTTTAAGATGATTTTAGATGAGTTGGATAAATATTATAGTTTAAAACAGGACACCAAACAAAAAAAGGCTGAAATAAGTGAAGTTCAAAAAAAAGAACTAGTAGAACAGGGATGAAAGGAAGCAATGGCAACCTTACAAAAAAGTCTAAAAAGTGTGTAATAAATTGTTTTAGTAATGTGTATGAGTACGATCCACCACCTTTGTATTCAAGGTCAGAAAATTGTGAATTTAAATGTAATTTTGATAACAAATCAACAAATTTGTTTTGTATTAAATAAACATTTTATAATTTTAATAGTTATAAAAAAAATTTAAACTTGCAATCTTCACTACCCCTATTTTAAAAAAGTTTTAATAAATCAAGTAAATCACCATAAAATGGTTAATTAGGTGTAAATTTCAACTTTTATTAAAAAATCTCAAAATATAACTCTAACCCAGCTTATTTCAAGGGTGGATTTTTGGGTGGATTTTGGGGTTGTTTGGGTCATACTCGTTTTGGTCCAGAAACCCCAATTTACATATATATATATATATATATATATAAATATTGACAGAAATATAAATAACATGTATTTTTAATTAGATTTAGTATTGCCTTTTTTCGACACAAACCTCTGTAAACCCCTGTGAGCGTACTAAAACACAGGTTGTTATACAACTTTGAGATCAGCCCCCAACATTTTCTCGTGCTTAGTATTTAGTCCGATGTCCTAGTCGTTATCGTAGTTAGCTGTACATGTCTAATTGACGCATCGTTCACTCATAAATATCCATGATCTTATTATAACTGTTAGCCAATCAAATCAGAGATTTGACACACATCGACGCAGGTGACCGCCATTTCCTTCCAATACAAACAATGGTGTCAGACAGGGTAAAAACGGAAGATCAAACCACATCACCCGCCGAGTAGGTGTTGTCAGTGTTAGGTGACCTGGGTTAATTATTTATTAGGACAGGTCTGAGGTAATCGCCAGACAGCTCTGCCAATCTGTAGCCAGGGAATGTTTTTGCACTTACAAATCTGGGTGCAATTTATCGATAATGCGTATCAACCTAGTCTTTTTTTAACAGATTTTTTTTTCCAAAATCAGAAATTCGCGAAATTACGTCCCCTCGAAACTGTCTTTTTGGAAAGAATCGCGAAATTTAATCCCGACGAAATAAAATGATTTCACAGTATCTGTTTGCCCAGGTTTCTTTGTTGACAAAGTGTGAGGAAGTCAATAACATTTTTGGCTGTGGATAATTAAAGGTATCGCTAGTAATTATAAGTTATATTTAGATATCTATGAATGTGAACGACAATAATTCGTTTTAACTGACAGGAGGCCAATTTCCAAAACATAATTTGATTTGAGGCCAATTTCCAAAACATAATATCATTTTGTAACATTGCCAATTTTTAAAATTGCTTCCAAACGTAAATGAAAAAACAAAATACATAATCTGATCTATTGCTTTGTTTTTAATTTTTAATCATCGTCTATCATGTCTATTAGTATCCTTTGAAATAATTATTTAAAATGATATTTGCAATATACAATTTTACATGTTTTACAATAAAATATAAGTGACAATATCATTTTAAATAATTCACATATAACTAATTGATCTATCGCATTAGTGTGGGATGCGCCACTAACAAACACATTAAAATATATATAAAAATCGCGAAGATATAAGTTGAGTGAATTGGGGCAATTTGGCTCCAGCTTTTTTCATTTGGCGCAAGTGGTGGCCTAAGAAAAAAATCAGCCAGAGGAGGCCCTGATACCTCAGGTTTCCCCGTCTTTTTCAAAGAAAAAAAAAGACTTAATGTGCTTGATTTGTTGGACAATTTTTTGAGGATAATTAGTAAACAAAATAGTTATTTTTTGTGTTAATGAGTAGGAGTTCCTTCTCTTGAAAACCCGAAAAAAACGTGTTACAAATATAACATTTTAGCCTTGCTCTTGAGAATGAACCGGACGAGCAGACAAACCACTTAGTTTTTTCTCCACGTACGGGAAGACCAGCAGCCGGACGGGGGAGACCTGAGATATCTGACCTATTTATCATTGTGACAGATATAAACTGGGCATGCTCAGAATGTATTGCCATCGCCACAGGCAATCCCTACAGGAGAGAGAGAGAGAGAGAGAGAGAGAGAGAGAGAGAGAAGAAATAGTGTCTTCTCTCTCTACTGTACGGGGTGGGGTGGGGTGGGGGTGCCTGTGGTCATCGCTACCGAACAAGGAAGTTACGATTTCTCTGCAATATTTCCAGTCTGTCTTTACTTCCGATTCTCACAAAGACAACACAATATTGAAATAACTCAACCGTTTTCCATACATCCTGTTATCAGATATGACACATAATTTGCCACTCAAAAACTAATTCATAATTTGTCATTTCTTTTTTTGTTTTGGCAGCCATATTTGTTGGCAAGCAAGCACTCGTTTCTGCGTTGACACTGCATCGAGTATAGAATATATCAACTGAACATTATATATTGTTTAGGCCGGGACAAAAATACCTGTGTTTCTGGTTACCCGACCGTCCCTATTTTTTGGCGCCGACCCTACAGTTTTTTATCATAAAAAAAACGAAAAACAACAACAGATTTCCCGTGTTATTTGTTGAAAACAAACATGTTTTAAGTTTTCCTGAAAAAATGTAACAGACTAATGTAGTTATAGAAACAATGAAGTGGCCAAATTATCACGTAGCACCTTAACTTTTTCTTCGAACATCTCTTTCAAATATTTATAGATTTTGGTAAGAATACATGCAAAGATTCATATTAAAATAAATGGCAATATGGGATTATAATAGTTTTTCTAAATAAGAAATTGTATAAATCCGCACTGCCACGTGAAACAGATATACATTTCACAGTATCCTATATATTTGTTATTTATAGGTATGTGGTTTTATATAAAAAAAAAATATCCAGAAGACTGAGAAGTGGTATAAATACTAAGCGTAATGTCAAAAATCAAACAAATATTTGCAATATAAAAGATGATTTGTGTGCGTCAGCATGATAGGACACTTAGGCTGTGTCATTCTTGAATTAAAACTTAATTAAGCCGTTAGCAAAGATGCTATATATATTAAAATAGAATCCGATTAGTTTTGACATCTATAAAAAAGAAAAGAAAAAAAACAAGAAAAGAAAAAAAAACCTACCTACTACCCTATTTTTTTCAACTGAGTAACCAGAAACACAGGTATTTATTTTTCTGTCCTTATTTGGACATTTTACATCTCGAACAATTGTTTTACTAATGTATAGTGAAACTTTTACCTCCGTGGGTAATTAATAAAGCCAATTAATACCAACACTTTTCCACTGTTCTCTCTTCTGCTCTACTCTTCTGCACACTTTGAAAGCGACCCCTATAACAATTAAAGGGAAATCACTCTTATTTCAAGAGTGTAAAATGCGTATGGTGTCTAAAAGTCGGGATGATTTTTGAAATACTGCGGAAATTTGTCAAAAAGACACGTCTACTTATTCTATATATACATCTATAGTTTAAGCAAGTGGTGTCACATTTGACCATAATGTTTCTGTCGGTGGTAGAAAATAAAATAGAATGATAGGACAAAAAGAAGCACTGATGGAATGAGGGCAGACGTACCAGCAATACCTCCAGAGGACTTCTGAACACCAGCTAGACAAAAGAGACTAATAAAAGCAACACAATATAAAGTCTAAAAGACTGCCTATCCACAAATATAATTGAAAGACACTCTATTACACATGCTAAAGTTTTGTAGTGAAACAAGCAATACTGAACACCTCAAAAACTCTTTTTTCATTAAGACAGTAGTGGAGTGGAACAATCTAGACAGTGAAGTAGTGCATGCACAGACAATCGAGAGCTTTAAAACAGCTCTCCAGCATTATTGCTAACATCGCTCCCCCACCCCGGTGTATATACGCTGTAACAGGGTCTTCGCCGTATCAAGCAGAAGCAGTGCTAACATCGCTCCCCCACCCCGGTGTATATACGCTGTAACATCGCTCCCCCACCCCGGTGTATATACGCTGTAACATCGCTCCCCCACCCCGGTGTATATAAGCTGTAACATCGCTCCCCCACCCCGGTGTATATACGCTGTAACATCGCTCCCCCACCCATGTGTATATACGCTGTAACATCGCTCCCCCACCCCGGTGTATATACGCTGTAACATCGCTCCCCCACCCCGGTGTATATACGCTGTAACATCGCTCCCCCACCCCGGTGTATATACGCTGTAACATCGCTCCCCCACCCCGGTGTATATACGCTGTAACATCGCTCCCCCACCCCGGTGTATATACGCTGTAACATCGCTCCCCCACCCCGGTGTATATACGCTGTAACATCGCTCCCCCACCCCGGTGTATATACGCTGTAACAGGGTCTTCACCGTATCAAGCAGAAGCACAAGCAGAAGCAGAAAGGTAAAAGTTTCCAAACTGCGTTTTGTCACCTTCAAATTTGAACCACTCCGGCTACCGTAGCGGCGAAGGTTACGAAACCCAAACGGCACAACGTCATATTATCACGAGGCTCCTAGTTATAGTTTGGACCCTAACCATCTTACATTTTAAGAGGTTAACCCAGCCAGCATTCTATATCGGGCCGACATCAAGCCGATGTCGTTGTCTTTATCGGCCCGATGTCGGTTATAATTTCGGCTGCAAATAGGCACGACGTCGACTCACGATATTGGTCCGACATCAACCCGACGTCGGCTGAACCTCAAATTCATTTTATTGTCAACAACCTTCAGTGATTTGTATTGACCACCCAGCTAGCGCAGTAGGTAGAGCATCGGATTACTAATCCAAAATACATGTTTCGCAACATACAATATCATCTGGCGTTTACTTCCGTCCGAATTTTCGATCAAATCGATACAATTAATACTGAAATGTGTTCATTATATATACTACACATATAATATCTTTCTGTCGGTGTTTATCTTAATTAGCTCGATTGGAAAAATATTCATTAGCAATAAATAAAACTCTTGTGAATGTAGGTAGCATCATTTTGCAATATAAGAAAAATCAAAGCGAAGAATATCTTTTTACATTTAGTAACAGTATATACACAATATTTAAAATGACATGTCAATACCTCCCTTTATTGATTTATGGCGTGTTATGTCGGACCGACAGCGGCCCGATGAATCTCTCTTGTTAACAAAATGATATCGGCCCATCGTCGGCCCGATATTGATTTTGCTAAAACAAAAAATTAATTTATAAATGTTTTGAAGGAAATGAACTTTTAATAATTTATTGCAATAGTTGCTTGCAATAAATGTGTAGTTTTTAAAAATGTTTTACTAAATATTTTAATATCGGTACAACATCGGCCAAACATCGGTCCGATGTTGGCATAGTTAGCCAATATTTGCCAATATCGACCCGATATCTGCCAATATCGGTACAACATCGGCCCGATGTTGCATATTTAGCCGATATTCTGCCCTTCACCCGATATCGGACCGATATCAGTGTGCTAGCTGGGAACTTCCACTTAAAGGATACCAAGTCGGGAGCCTCCTTAGCCACTGTTGCTGATAAGGAGTTGCATAAAGGAATGGTACGGGGGTAGAAGCTGAACTTATTGTGTCGGGTTCCTCTGGAACATACTCGCACAGATTTTCATGATTTTCTGGACTTTGAAATACATCTGTTTGTAGTTTGTTAATAACTTGGAACGATGAATGGAACTTGATGGGATGTAGTTTTGTTTACACTGTCTTGTCTATTTGGGCGCTGAAGACAGGATAATAGCGAGGATTGTGCGCATATAACATCGATTCAAGCTAACCAGTAGGCCTTATTGCCTACTGACCGTTCCAAGTCGGTAACCCTGTTTTCACCACCCTTTCTGTTGTTCTTTGTCTCTTTCTTGTTTGCAGTACAGTGCGGACCTCAATCTCCACGCAGAGTTATCGTTCCTTGCACTCACATATATGAGGAACGAGTGTATTCTGGGTAGAGATTGTGCGGACCTACGACGCCATTGCGTTCGGACGCTTCGGTTTCTATAGGACCCTATATCTCATTTTTGAAGGTGTCTGTTGAAGACGAATACGGTCTCAGCTTCTTCGAGTGAGTGGATTTGGTTCGTGTTGATGCAGAGGTGAGGTAATAATCATCTTGTATTTCCACCAAGTCTTTGATGACCTTGAAGAGCATGGTAAGTTGCATCTTTGCTCGCCTGGATTTAAGTGTTTCCTAGATTAGATCCTCAAGCATCTCTATCTATCCTGGGGACCTAGGAATGGCGCGCGTCTATCTGACACAGACGTGTATATAGAATAAAAGCATGATTTTGTTAGTAAAGTTTACAAATAAAAACAACTCTGTGGCTACTTATGGCGAGGCTTGTTCCACTATGCTAACTGCAGAGTTGAACAGCTATACATTGAGTATGGTGGGATATCTGGGGGAAGGGCATTCCAGTATGAGTATTGATAATAGTCGGATGTCGTGCCTATTTGTCTAAATTGAAGTGGGTGTAGGTGTCTGTCTGTTGGTCATTGTGAGATAGTCTTCAAGTGGGATAGCTACAAGACTGTTGGTGTTATAGTAGCAAAGGGAGAGCCTACTGTCTATACCTCGCTGGTCAAGTCTTCATTTCAAGGAGTGGAGCATCTCTGTGACGCTTGAGGTTTGTCCATAGTCATGCTTTGCCCAGCGAGCTGCCCAAGCGTTGGACAGCTTCGATCTGGTTTATGTAGCATTCATTGTGGGGAGACCAGACAGTGGAGCAGTATTCGAGTTGCGGTCGAACTAACATTTTGTAGGCCATATACTTATGTGGTTCTGAGTGTACTTTGATGTTTCTGCGAAGGAATCCTAATGTTTGATTTGCATTTTTGGTGATTCTGTCTATTTGTGTGTTCCACGTTAGATCGTCTGAAATGTCAAAGCCAAGATATGTTGCTGATGTTGTTGCTTTGAGTTTTATATTATGGAAGTAGTATGAAGTGTCTGTGGGTGTTTTAGACTTGGTGATATGGATGACTTGGCATTTTAAGGGGCTAAATTCCATATCCCATTTTGTTTCCCATTTTTCAAGTCTGGTTAGATCTTTTTGTAGTGTTTTTGATTGTTTTTCTGAAGTGATTGTAATTAATGACAGTGTCATCTGCAAATAACCTAACCAAGGATTGACCTCTATTGGGAGGTCATTTATATATGCAGGAAACAGTATTGGACCGAGGACTAATCCTTGTGTCACTCCATAAGAAACAGGTATTGATGATGACCTGGATCCGTTGACAACCACACTTTGTGTGCGGTTGTCTAAAAATGACTATCCATATGAGAGTATTCCCTCTGATCCCATATTCGCTCAGCTTGAGAATCAGTTTCTCATGGCTGACCATTATCAAATGCTTCGCTGAAAACAAATAGAATCAGGTCTATTTGTTTCTTGGAGTGAACGCCTTTGAATAGTTCATCCATAAGCATTATGAGCTGCGTTTCACATGACCGTCTTTCACGGAAACCATGTTGTAGTTCATAAAATATTCATAGTATACTGAAGTGTTTAACGATCGAGAGTTTTACAGAGAATGCATGTGAGGGAGATAGGTCGGTAGTTTGCAGTGTTGGATTTGTCGCCGTTTTTGAATGCAGGAGTTACATTTGCATTTTTCCATATAGAGGGTAATTCTCCAGTTTTAACTGATTTCTGGAAAATTATTTGTAGGATAGGAGAAATCTCTTTACAAAGAGTTTTCAGAATAATGGGTTTCATTTGGTCTGGGCCTGCAGCTTTATGTGGGTTTAAATTAGATTTCTATGTCAGGTATTTTACTGTGTGCCTTACATTCCTCTGGAATTAGTTGACCCTCGTCTCCTAAGTTCACGTTTTCTGTAGAAAATCTCTGTGACGTTCCTGGTACTCCGGTACCCTTTGCGTTAATTGTGCACATATCCGCTCTCCTCTGGACCATTTCTAGCTTGTTCTTTGATTTGGTGGTATGAATGTTCCACACTGATGGATCTGACCAGTTTGGTGTACTGAAGAAAGATAAAAATATCGGACAGGGAAAGCAGCATTCAAGGACGACAGTCAACCACAAAACACAAAAACAAACACGCAAACAGACAAACGAGATGGCAAAAGTAATACAAAATGCAAACGACATCACAAACACAAAAGGGTTGACAATAGGGCTACCGTCTTGGAACGGTCAGTGGCAACAAAGGCCACTGGGGGGTTTAAACCGGTTCTAGGGTGCACCAAACCTCACACTTACCCTAATGTCATCCCATTAAAACAGGACAGTGTAAATAAAGAAATCCCTGCCATGATCTAACCTTTAACCAACACGGCAGCATTAATAGGAAATATAAGTAAAACACAAATATGTTCGTGTAAATATAATACAAAAAAACAATAGCCTAGAAAGCCACAATGAAGGTACTAAATGACTTGGCAGAAGCCAGAGCAACAAGAAAATAAACCATTAAGGGCACGACAAGAAAGATCATAGACAAACATCAAACGCCACCGTCCCAGTGGGCTTTAGGTAGGCGTCATCATAGGGTCCACAGCCTGTCCGGTCATCGTACAATTAAAGAGGAAAGCATAGTGGCGAACTGTAAAAGGGTCCACCACCAAGCATGCAGTACGTTGCAAAATGATAGGGTCATAACCTCTTTTGATAAACTTTTTAACAAGTTTAACAAAGATAGTATGAAAGTGATCATGACCAAGAATCTTACGAAGTTTGTTAATCACATCACCATAGAAGTCAGGTTGTGATAGTCCTTGTCGCAGAAGAGTCCTTAAATTACTTTTATATTTTAAAAAAATATCAGGGTTACGATAATAACATTTTGCAAAGGTTTTACGAAGTTTATGGTAACGGTAACCCTGATTGAGTAGCTTTTTAGTTATACAAAGATTACGAATATTAAAGTGCTCAACTCGAGTACAAGCTCTTGAAAAACGAATAAGTTGAGACCTTGGTTTCTCTGCTATTTACGCGCAGTTTCCTTTGCAAGAATTCCAGGATACTGTTCTCTTCTTCACGGTACTGTCGATGTTACTGTTCCAGTAGAGGTTGGAGGATATGTCCACTCCAAGGTACGTTGACTTGCTTTTAGCTTCAATTTGGTGATCTTTTAGGGTGTAGTCGAAGATGACTGGCGTTCGTGCTCAAGTAACACGTAGTACATTGCACTTGTCGTTGTGGAAGGGCATACCCCATGTTTCTTCCCACTGTGCCAGCTTGGTCAGATCTTCTTGAAAATTGAGGCAGTCATGGATTGTTTTAATTGCCCTGTAAATACTGCAATCATCGGCAAATAGTCGTGTCTCTGCGGCTACACATTCTGATAGGTCATTGATGAAATCAGGAAGAGCAAGGGTCCCATAACCGTCCCTTGGATAAAACCGCTTGCCACTGGAGCCTTTACGGATATAGAACCATCTCCAATGACCTGTTGGCTTCTGTCC